>JAODKC010000048.1:7178659-7200482 GCA_026777985.1 Mormyrops attenuatus | reverse complement strand
AGTTAAGTTCTCCCCAAACGAGCTTGATGGGCCGAATGGCCTCCTCTCGTTTGTAAATTTCTTATGTTCTTATGTTCAGTGTTTCTGTAGCTGTCAGTGAGAGTCGTCCTTGCAACATCTGGAGATGTCTGTAGTTCAATACTCTACAAAGCTACTTGCTGGGACCTGGGCACTTGTGGAAACTTAGGAATCTGCTTCTCTGCAGTCTTCTGGTGTCCCACAGAAGCAACATAACACTGGGCGTAATTTTTTTTTTTTTAAATGTTATTATGTTTTTATGTTATGCTCTCCAGGAATGATGGCCAAAGCCTGTTTGTGATAGAACATAAAGACCCTAGAGATCAGAGATTTTGCAAACTAATATTGTTCAATGTTTTGCCAGATGAATTTCAGTATTTTCCGGCCTTTTTGTGGAATTTTCCAAGTGACGAGGAAGGATAGCTGGCCTGTGGCTGCTGCTGAACTGTTTCCTCACTAATGTGGAAAACAGGCATTTTGCATCTATGTCTACAGTAAATCAGTTATTGCTGATGCTCACTTTAGTGTAGTAAAATACATGTGATCATAGGGAAAATAAATCTACATCTGCATTTTTCGGTGTCTAATCTCAAAGCTGCTTTATATGGGTGTGCAGCTTGGCTCTTTACCCAAAAGGTGGCCTGCAGTCGTCTGATGTCACGCTGCTGCTCTCTCCATGGCCATACCAGCTGATAAAGACATAGTGACCAGTCAGTGACCTTTGTGCTTTTATATTTTGGCTAGAACCACTCTGGCATCCATGGCAACAAACTCAGGACCACAGAGAGGACAAAACTAAGCCTGTACTTCTTGCATATATTTACTACATATTTCCCTTCCATCGTTATACCAGAAACAAAACTTTTCAAAAATGTTCCATCTTTATGCAGATGTTCAGTTTGGTATGCGTAGATTTTGTGGTAGTTTGTGAGAATAACCTTCTGACAAGTATGAATTAAAATGCATCAGTGTAACAAAAGATTCATGTAGCAGGATTCTCAGGACTTTTGGTCATCATGTTTTGAATGTGTAGAGTGTTATATGCGTGACAAACACGTTTCGGGTTCTTACAGCATTAAATTACCAATCTGCTGTCATTTACAGCAGTGCTTCTTAGTCCTGATCCTGGTGCCCTGCCCTGAAGAATGTTTTCATTCCAGCTCTACCTTGCTCAGGCTCAGATGGTCCTCAGTAGGGTAATAATGAATGTGGAAGGTTGAAAGCAGTGAGGGCTGGAATGAGAACATTCTGGCAGGGGGTCTGCTGGGAACAGGACTGATAGCCCGCTTTTAGAGGAAGCCTATGACTTTGGTGACACTGTGGCCTCTCTCACCCATCTGCCTGTTCAGGCCCGGCTAGAGGCTGGTTCCGGCTCACCAGCGGGGTCCAGCTGCAGGCCAATCTCAGGATGCTGCTGGACTGGGCCAGGAGAGCGGGCCTGTCTCGCCTGGCCGATAATTTCTTCTCCAAGTTCCGCTGTGCCGTCGGCATCATGGCCACGCCCCCCCAGCAGCTTGCTCAGGTACCGGTCCCTGAGCCGATTTAGCTCCCCGCCCACCCCCGCAGGCTGGGAATCCTCCTTCACTGCTCTAGCGACCAGCAGGCCAGCGGTATCAGATACCTGGTTTTTCCACTGCTTTGCTAATCAGTGAGCACCCAGCTCCATTTTGTACTGCGCGTGCACACAGCCATCCAGCAGGGGGCGTGACATGAGACAGAGGTGGATTTTCAGAGCAGGTGTTTCCCTCACCTTGTGGGAGAGGTGATATCCCTTCTGTTCCTATTATCAGGTTCCTCAAGAAAACAGGAGCTGTTATGGCAAAGCACTCTGGGAATTAAAAAAAACAGCTCATGTCCCATTACACGTAAAGAAAGGAGTCAGTAATGAGAGTGATTATAACACAGCTCGTTCACACCCCCCATGCACAGATGAGCTGGAGGTCACTCTGTGTGACTTACCCCGCCCTTAAGCCCGTGCAGCTCCACCACATCCTTACGCAGTGCCTCCTGGTGGCAGAGAGCCGACCCTCGGCCGTCTGGCAGCCCACCGCTGAGGAGGAGGTACCCCCCTACAGGACGGGTGAGCCCCCACCGCACAAGCACAGGCAGCTCTGCGGAAACTCACAACACTTACAGGTTCAATTTGGGAATGAAACACACCAAAGCTAAATACTGTAACCCAGAATCCTGACTGTAGATAAAAAAAGAAGTCATTTGTCCATCTCCTTCATTTGTATTTCTGATTTCATGCAATTATGCAAGCATATGTAAGTAACGTTACGTCGGCCTGGGGTCTCCCAAGCCGGACCTGGGGGTCTCAGACAGTCCCCGTTTTTGCTCCCTCGTGGCTAGTTTGGGGATAGTCTGGGGGTCCCCGAGGACCGGATTGAGAAACACTGCTACACCCCAACCGCTGCGCCCCCTGGTGTCCTGCAGCCGACCTGCTGGAAAGCTTTGAGGAACACCCCCCCATTGTGCTGCCCGGTAGCGGCTACCAGGTGGCCCTCGACTCCGATGCCATGGATGACAGCATCTACCGGCAGCTGCTCTACGTACGGCACTTCCTGTGGGGACTGAGAAGCAAGTCACCGTGCATCCCAGCAAGGGGGGAGCCTCAGGTAGCCCACCCACATCATCCCAGCAAGGGGGGAGCCCCAGGTAGCCCACCCACATCATCCCAGCAAGGGGGGAGCCCCAGGTAGCCCAGCCACATCATCCCAGCAAGGGGGGAGCCCCAGGTAGCCCAGCCACATCATCCCAGCAAGGGTGGAGCCCCAGGTAGCCCAGCCACATCATCCCAGCAAGGGGGGAGCCCCAGGTAGCCCAGCCACATCATTCCAGCAAGGGTGGAGCCCCAGGTAGCCCACCCACATCATCCCTGAAACAGTCTTTGTCTCACTACACTTTGGGAGAAACTGCTCCCATTTGCTGTTATATGACCAGGAGCACGCAGCTTTGGGCCCGTAGTGTGATTCAGTCAGTATTGATTAAGTGGAGGTCAACCAGAACCTTTCAGGCCACTCACTGATCAGGCCCATCCAGCCGGTGCAGTCACATGATCAGGGTAGGCGTGGGGCAGCAGGTAAGGGACCAGGCCCAGCTCTGAGGAGTGCGGGTACCTGCTCTTTCCAGGGCAATGGGGCGCCGTCTCTGGGGTACCAGGGCCCAGCGACCCCCCAGGCGGAGGAAAGGCCAAAGTCCAAGGCTTCAACGGGGGGCCAGAGCATAGCCCCCAGGGGACTGCAGATAGCCGGGGTGCGGCCCAGGGACGACCAGCAGGTGGTGCAGCCCCCCGATGCCTCCTGCCTGTTGACTCCGCCCACTACGCCTAACTACCCCGACGTGGAGCGACGGCCTGGAGGCCCGGCCCCGCCCAGCACCATGAAGAATGACGGGCTCGCTGCCAGCGAGATAGAAGGTCAGAGCACAGCGAGTTCAGCCTGCCTTTGAATTATAGCCCTGACCTGACGATTAGCCATTAGCCATAGGGCTTATGCTTCATACCCGCAATGTGCTGCCATTACATGCCCTGGGAGCAGCGGGCCCCTGCTAATGTGGTTTGTCTTCACAGTGCACCTGGACAAGGGACCGCTTGGCCTGGGCTTGGGGCTCATCGACGGCTTGGTGAGCCACCCCTTTCGGCTGATAAATTATACAGAGGGGTCATTCTCATGGGATTCAGAATTTTTAGGAAAAAAATGTTACATTGAACTGCAGTGCGTTTTGTGTAATGTGACTGACATTACTTACATGAGGAGGATGCTTAAGTGGGACGCCAGAAGACCGTGAGGAACGGACATTAAAATTACATTACTGTTGCTCTGATTTAACGATTTTTAAACATCTTTTTCCTCAAATAAGTAGCAATAAATCTCAAAACACAAAACTAGATAAAATCTTTCAAATTTTCTGCATATCACCAGTAAACAATAATATAACAAATAAACAATCAATTTGTATGATGAAATGTATATTTTTTGTTCAGTAGTTTTGTTAGATTGTCATTTTCTCTGTAACTCTTGCCCTGGATTTGCTTTTCATAGTTAGTAATAGTTAATAAAAAAATAAAAGTATTAAATTAATGGTAACATCATAAACCTGGTTAACTACCCTAGTGGTATAACTGAAAGTTCAAACAATGAAGCTATACAATTTGAGTGTTTTCACACTAAATTAAAAAGATTAGAGAAAATTGATTGGTAATGAGCTTGTGAGAATGACCCATATATACACAGATTTCTGAGTGAGCATGTAATTGTGTGCTACTGCATTAATACACATTTTTTGTAGATGGTTAAGATCTTTGATGCCGTTATCATAGGTGTGTGAGGGCTGCTGCCTTCCCTACGCTCAGTGGGTCTCGCTACTCTGCGCTATGCCACTTTTCTGTGACCTTCACTAACTAGCAGATGTTTAGCTCACCCTAGAGGACACACTAAACTTGTTCCTCTCGCTCCAGCAAACCCCTCTTCAAGCCCCTGGCATCTATATTCGGACCCTGGTCCCAGGCGGGCCAGCCTCATCCGACGGGCGCCTCCGGATCGGCGACAGAATCTTGGCGGTGAACGGGACGGACGTCACCGGATCAGACTACCAGAGGTCAGCGCGTCACGCTTATAAATACTGGCACATCAGCAGAGCAGGAAATGGCCTGGCTTTAGAACCTGATCCCAGGTCGATGGGACCAATGCTGACACCTTCAGGAAGAAGCCTTACTAATTATGCCCCCCCCCCCCCGATTTCAGTGCGGTGGATCTGATCCGCTGGGGAGGTGGGAGGCTGAATCTTCTGGTGGAGAAGATGGACCCTGAGGTATCCTCCATGATCAGAGCCTCTCTCTGCTGAGTAGGTCTGGGCCGATCTGATTGCTCTGAGGCATTAAGGGTAACGACACAGAAACTAACCGTGTTCTGCCTCACCACCCCAAAACACCAGCCAACCAGACATTTATACCACTCAGTAACAATCTATGTGATTTGAAAATCAAGCTGCCAAACCAAAACCACTTTAGATACCCTTTGCTTCCCTTTATTAATAGTTAATGCATGTTTTACATTCAAAGTTTTAATGTACTGAAAATCATTTAGTTTACATTTTGTAGAAAAAAAAAAAAAAAAAACACTGGAACACTGCATGAAGTGGAACGAAAAAAATACTGTCAGGGCTTCCCAAAGCTAGAAAGTTAATGATAGACATTATAACTGCCTCCCTGTTTTAGTAAGTAACAGTAAGACAAGCCTGCATTTTAAAGCAATGTATAAGTAAACGTAAACATTAACTTTACCAATACTCTATGCAGAAAACCTAAAACAGTACCTCAGTGTTTTATTGGTGTACATTTAAATGTGCCTAGATGTTTAGTATTTAAAGTCCAACTGTAAATGTGTATTTATAGTGAATGTGTACAATTACAATAAATGCAAGTGAATAGAATTCGAAGCCCCATCCCTGCCCAGTCTTTCACAGCAACTGGGATGTCCAGTTATGTCCTGTTAAAGGAATATTCTTAAGATTCACAATTTAGTTCCTGGTAATTTCCTGAGTGTCTCATAGGGATGACATCACACTTATAGGTCCAGCCACTGTCTGGATTTCCCAAACCTGCGGGCTTTCCATCACGCTCGGAGCAGCAGACTTTGGCTTCCTGCCCGGATTCCGGCCTGCCATTCACCTGGACAGGAACGTGTTGTGTTTGGGCAGCAGGCCGCTCAGCGCCCGCATGGCAAACGGCAGCGAGGCGTTGGTGTCGCGGTGCCAGCGGGGGGTGTCGCCAGAGGCAGATGGCGTCAACACAAACTGGGCCACGTTGGGTAGCTTGAGCAGGTTGATGAGCTCATGGGCGCGAGTGACGATCGCCTCGCGGTCCTCCTCGCTGTAGCAGGCTACCACCGGAGCACTGCAGGCGAACGAGTGCATCTTGGAGAGGAAGAGGGACACCCTGAGAAGGAGGAGGGCACAGTGACATTAGCGTTAGGCTAAGGATCCAAAACCAACCAGAGATGGTTCCCCACTGAATGATTATCAGCTAATTAACAGGTTTGCGTCGCTCAAACATTTCTTAGTACTCATGACCTAAACTAACCAAAGGATATGTGGCGTCTCACCTGGGGATGAGGTCCTGGCTGCGGGAGGCCAGCTTGGCCAGTGTGGTCATGAGCACGGTAACGAGGCGCGGGGAGAAGCTGGGGGCACTGGCTGACTGGCGCACCTGTGTGATCTCAAAGAGCACGGCCTCCAGAGTCTCGAAGGACAATGTGATGTGCTCCACCGTGCAGCGGGCGTCATGTGACAGGGACAGGTACTCGCCGATCGCCCACACCTGCGAGAGCAGAGATGCGCTGGCATGTCTACCTTACATGGGGTTCTTGGACGTGATCATGTGTCCATGTGCTGATTAGCATCAGGGTGATGAGCACTGCCGCTTCATACCTCCAGGGTTGGGAGTGCACACTGTACATTTACTCAACAATCCACCCCTTCCTGTATAAAGGCTAAATGAAAATAGGTCAATGAGCCAAACCTTCCTAAAACCCTAGCTACTTAGAATGGGTGGTAACATGGATCTTTCCCAGACTCCTTTTCAGGGAGGTTGAACGCTTACCACGTGTGTGTAGAGCTCCTCCTTCTGGTAGATGTTGATAGTGGAGCCGGCCATATCCAACAGCTCCCGCGACTGCTCCATGATGAGAGATGGGTGGAGCTTGCATAAGGCCAGCAAGTGAGAGCTGAACACTCTGTGGAAAGCGGGAGTTTGCAAGACATCCGGAGTAAATGAGCACTTCAGAAAATCCTTAACAGGTTATGGATCCCACCTCTGCACCTCTGTCTGGTAGTTCTTTATATCCATCAGGAGGCTGCTCCTCTCCAGCAATACGAGGACCAGCTGGTTGATCAGCTTATCATCTGCAAACTGAGCAGGACATGGGAGCAGCCGGGGGTGACTGACCGATACCCAAGGATAAGAACAGCCTGGCTTGAGCACTGGGCCAGCAACGTGGCATTCGCACTGATTTATTTAGCAGTAAAGCTTGGGCTCTGAGCATAGGGTCAGCCAGAATCCAGCGTCCCTGCAGCAGCTGGGGTTAAGGGCCTTGCTCAATGGCCCCACAGTGACACCATTACTCTGCCTGCCACGGCATTCAAACCCTGGTCTGAAAGACCAACAGGGTGGTGTGGGATCTAGTCCACTGAGCCACACAGCCCCACACCAAGCTGTGGGAAAATATAGAAATTACACAGCTAGAATATAGTCGATAAATTAGTTTATGCGTTTGACTCATGACAGACAATGTCCTTCCAAATACCCCACCTGTAAAAAACTAGAAACGCCTTTGTATTTCATGCAGCCCGTAACGGGGTAAGTGGAAGCTGTGGGAGACGTTTCTGTCTGCTATCAGGGTTCAGGGCTACATTCTGGAAATGTGCACACGATTACATTCCTGTGTATTTTAAACAATGGAATAAAATGTGTAACTATGCTGAGTCACACCATGCAAATTACGGAAAAATTGTGGACTTGAGGATATATGGCAGTACAGGCAGTCCTCAGGTTACAGATGAGACCCGATCCCCAAGTCTACTGAATTTGTACAAGTCAGAAAAACAATAATACAGTACATAATAATAATAATAATGCAGTAATAGTAAAAATACATAAGGTACTGTAGAGTACCTCGAGTGGCGTTACCTGGGCAACGGTGTGAAAGTATATGTGCAAGAGGACAGGGACGGTTTGGGCACACTGCACTACACGGGGGCTCTCCACCATGTCGGCCAGGACGTCGTGGAGCATTCTCAGCCTGCAAGGGGAATAACTCACTCAACCCTCCTCATGCTCAGGTGTACAGGTAAGACATCTCAGCTGTTGCTTTTCTCTCTTAGAACTCTAGGGGGCAGAGCTGACCTGTCGATGGTGTCTCCAGTGCCTGCCTCTGGCCTCAGGACGTACAGGAACATGCCCCTGTAGTAGGGCTGGCGGAAGGCATCCAGTGAGCTGGGAGGTTTGCTGCCTCCTGAGTCCCACAGTGTCTTCTCAGAGGCAGCGTAAGATGCTGACCTGGGACACACACACACATATATATACACAAACACACCTTAAATGTCATGAATAGTACACTTGCTCAGAAGTAGTTAAGCACGAAGCCTAATAAAATACACATTGAAAACTTGAGTGAAAAGGGCTTCAGCCCCCTGACTGTTAATATTACGTGTGCTCCCTGGCACCCCCTGCTGGGGATGGCGGCTCTGTGGCGCACCTGAGCTGGAGGTCCAGCACTGCCGCCAAGCAGGGCAGGTCCAGCAGGGAATGCAGCAGCTCGACGGCCGTGCCGGGCGCCAGCAGGGAGGGCAACAGCTCCATGTACTCCGACACCAGGGCGGGGGTGTTCCAGGCTAAGAACTGCCGGCAGAGACAGAGCCTGCGGTTACCATGTCAACATGGGTGGGTTGTGGCTGACCAAGTGGACAGATGGACGGGGGTCACCTTCAGGAGGTTGGGGAAGCTCTGCCTGTAGAGGGGCATGCTCTCCAGCAGGACGGCCATGTTGGTCCGGCAGAACTGGACGAACTCGAAGGCCAGCATGGGCTCGTTGAAAAGCTCGGCAGGGAACGAGGAGAAGAGCTGGCGGAAGACCGCCTCAGAGTCCACAGCCGCCGTCTCACCTGAATTATGAGGGGATAAGGGTTGGGGGAGGGTGGCGACGCACAATAAACCAGGGCTCCGCCCCACCTCATAATAATGCAAGTCAGGGGCAGCGACTCACTGTGGTTGAGGTAGAACTGCGCGATGGGCAGCAGGACTCGCGAGAAGGCCAGGTCTCCGCTGAGCCGGCTGTACAGTGCCTTGATGCACGGAAAGGCCCTGTACACGAAGGAGGGGTCCTCCTTACAGATGATGTTCATGATGGTCACGGCCTCCACAAGGCACTGGTGGGTTAAGGAGGCACATTTCAGCAAACTCAGGTTAAGCGACTGGCTGGACTTTCTGGGCCGCTTCCGGCCTGCTGACAGACAGACGAGACGGCGGCCAGCGCTTACGGCTTTCTGCAGCTCTGTGTCAGCCTTCTTCACTGCCTCTGCGAGAAGATAAAAAAAGAAAACAAAAACAAAGATTAACATGAGCCGCCTGGCAGTGTCGCTCTTATGACACGACTTGTGTCTTTTATTTGGAAGAGCGGGGGACCCAGAAGGTGGCAATACAGTTAGACATTGGCAAACCTCACTCCGACCGACCGACCGGCCGACAGACACTCCGACCGACCCACCCACCCACCCACTCACTCACTCCGGTCGCTCTGCTCCACAAGGCGCTGGCAGTACTCGAAGGCCTTCTCCCTCAGACGCTCTTTGGGGGGCAGCAGGCGACTAGAGGAAGACGTGGCGGAGACCATGGACATCACCGAGCCGTCCACCTCCGACCGATCATCTGTGGTGACGTGGCACGCTGTGTTAGCCTCGCACTTCTGTGATGTGCTACTGTACCGATACAAGGCTAGCGCACATTTTCATTCACAGGGATAGCAGTGCTTGCAAAGAAATCATCGATTTTTGGCAGGGAGATTTATACTTTTATTCTGTGGATGCAAAATTTAATTAAAGCCGAAAGCAGGCAGAATGGCACATGCAAGAAAATCAGTCACTGGCTGAACGACTGATTATATAGAACAGGACTGAACAGGATTGAGGTCAGGGGACAGCGTGACCTTGAGCAAATCTGTCTTACCTGACATGGGCTGTGTAAATTGCACTCTGTTAATGTGAGCTGGTGAAAGCAGAGAAATACACCTTTAACTTCTACGAACTCCCCAAGGCCTCAGGCCAGTATTTGCTGTTGATGGGAGGGTCTGACTGCGCCTGTCGAACGTTTAACCTGCTTCCAATTACTTATCTCACTGGTGTCAGTGGGTCAAACCTGGCAGTAACTAACTTTCCACCCAGGACTTATCTTCTCAATTTTGCTGAAATATTAAGCTTCTTAAAATGGACAGGAATTCCTCAAAATGGCAATTAGAATCCATTCACCCAGCAACCTACCACTACCAAGCGACTAGCTTCAGTCGGCTGGCTAAGCAGCTAAAGCGCCACGCAGCGTTCAGCGGTCCACATACCCGCGCCTGAGCCGCTGTTCTCCTCGATGTCGTAGATGCGGAGCCACTTTCGCAGCATGGAGAAGGCATACATGTTCATCCACTGGTCCTCAGTATAGCTCTGGCCCACACACAGCACCGTGAAAAAGTCTCCGGCAACCGCGCCGTCAACTTCGTTCATGGGAGCCGGCTGGCAGGAGGGGAGCGATGGTTAGCTTGGACCGCCCGACGCAGCACCAACCCTGCGGGTATGTTAAAGAACCCGCGAGCAGAGTGACGAGTGCAACACTACCTGTCGAGATCTAGGACCCATAAAGAATCCTCCGGTGGACATAGATGCCCCCTGCTGGTTGCTGGCATAACGCAGCCAGTCCACCAACTTCCTGTTCACCAGGTTCACATGGTCTGCATACAGATAGCCTTCATTATCAGACATAGAAGCATCCCTTTGTGGCAGTGACAAAGAAATCATATTCTGAGGTCAATAAAAACAGCTATTTAAAAAAAACTGACAGATCTTTCTACGGCTTTATTTAACTTGTAAAAAGCAGTATGCGGCTACAATTGGCCTTTTCTTCAGACCTTAGTTCAACAAGAATATGACTACTGGGGACCAACACAGACGACAGCAGGGTAACGTTTCTGAGTGAAGCAAACTGCATTTACAATTTGGATTAAGAAACTTTCCAAGCATTACACACATCTATATACATAAAGATTACACAGATGTTACATTCTGTTAGATATTTGATTCTCACCCTCCATCAAAACGTCCGAAGAAGAACCGATGGCTGCAGAGAGAATTGGAAGTGTGTGTCGGCAAACCTGTACATCAGACTGGCGAGTTTCCACAGCCTTCAGCAAATGGTGGCTCAGCTCAGCCACCTCAGCCTTGCTCTCAGCCTGTGTCGGGAGCGGGAGAGACCAACCGAGCATTTAGGTGCTCCGCCCACCTGCCGGAAGTTCTTCAGTATCAAGAAAACAGGGAGAATTCTGACTCTAAATACCTGTGCAAGAATGACAGATGCCACATAGCTGGTGGTCCTGCTATCCTGGAGGTCCTTTATAGGAAGCTTGGCACCGCTGAGGGGCAGGCTCTCCCGCAGGATGGACGAGGAGAGCACCTGAAGCTGCTCCGAGGACCCCGGGGAGCAGAGCAGGGCTTGCAGTTTCTCCAGGAGGTCTGACGGTAGTCTAAGGTCCGAAAGGCACAGATTTCGAAGGACTGATGAGAAGAGCGCAGCAAAAATGACGCATGACATATAAAACACCAGAGGAGGCTTTTTTGCTTTATCACAATCACAGGGTAACTACCTTCTGGCATACTTCGTCGCGGACACGATTAAATGCAGTCTCTGCAGAGAGTCGACCGTTTCATTCCCATAATCTTTATTTTGAAGAAGTTTCGAGATGCGCCCGTAGAACTTCACCAGTTCTTCCTCATTTATTTCTCTTAAATTTAGGAAAAACATATACAGCAATCTGTAAGCCTGCAAACATATTTTCCGTAACATACTTGAATAGAAAACTTTCACGCCTGCAAATAATAATAATGACAATAATAATATAATAATCCTGTTGGCCGAAGTAGGCGCCAAACGTCGACATCTTACCTTGCTTGCTTGATCAAACTCTCCGTTCCGTGAGCATACATAATTAAAGGTGTTACTAGCTATTTCGGAAAAACTATCCAGCCCCCGACTCTCTCACCCCCGCCATAAACATGAGGGATCGCGTCCCCTCAAACACTAACAAAACAGCACTTCCGGGTTCAGCTACTTCTGGCCAGACGAGTACGCTGAGCATTATGGGAAATGTCACTCATGCGCTTGGGGCGATGGATTCTGTAGGTTAAACGGCAGTCAGATTTATTTAAGCGACAATCAAGGCGTGACTGCAATGCGGGTACTAGGACAAGCTGTGGACCTGAACGGCTGGTCATTGGACGATGACATTGGTTTGATAGGGAAACAAATCTACGCACACTAGACTTTCTCTTTTGGGGAAGCTGGCAGTATATTTAATAAATGCGTTCAGTTTTAACGATATTAAACTGACAAGGAATATGATACAGAATGACGTCCTGATGTGACGACAAAATTTATCACTGGATCCTTCACCCCAACTATAGGCATAAATACAGAGGTGGCAATTTCAGGTCCAGAAAGTAAAAATCCAGACCAGGATTTTGTTTCAACCAAAAAGCTGAGCGCAAAGAGTCACAGTCAAATAGTACTGAAGTGGTTGGTTGAAACAAAATCCTGGTCTGGATTTTTACTTTCTGGACAACAAATATGATATTGTTAAACTGAACGCATGCGACCGAAGCCTCTGGACCACCGACAAACGGACACAGAAATGGGATGGATGGATAGACTGGACTTTACCATTTCCTTGGTGGCACTGGTCTTTTATAGGTGGCGATTGTCAGTCATAGAGTACACTTAGAGTGAATCCCAGATGATGTGCAAAACAATAATAAAATACTCATAAAGACCAACTGAAGCATGGCTGTAAATGGTGGGGGGGGGGGGATATCCCCCCAATAATCAAAACCAGCCAATGCAATCCCGAGGTAAGGAGCACACGCTGAGTACAGCACGTTGCCTCACCCAGCACACGACAGACCATCTCAGGGATGAGAACCCAAGTGCAGCCGTGTACCTCAGCACCACACTACTCTGAATGGAACAGTGTGAAGGTTTTTCCAGTGGCTGGAAAGCTAATCTTGCCACCAACCCCCAAATTTTCCCAGAACGTAGGAAAACCTGCTTGTAGGGCTGGATGTAGGTGAATGTCATACCCAGGACAAAGCAATTGCAGGTTAAGGACCTTGGTCAAGGGCCCAGTGAAGTAGAATCACTCCTGGCATTCATGGGATTCAAACCAGCAACCTTCTGGGTGACGGCACAGATCCCTCACTTCAGAGGCACCACTCAGCTTTACCTGTGCACCCCCTTAAACGGGTGGCGACCTCAACCCACCCAGCGCTCAACCTAAAGTTATGCCCTAGGTTGGAAGTGCTTAATATTAAACCACACCACCACTATTACGTTCACAATGCGCATTTATTAAGAAGTTAAAACGTATGGGTTAGTGCTTTGGTTTAACTTTTCCTTGATATAAAGACATTGTCCTATTCAGGCACTTCACAAGTTGGGTTTTGTTTCACATCCACATGCCGACAGAGTAAACTTCCTTTTAAATTCACAATAAAAACATGACTGTCGGTGACACAAGGCCGGACAGCAACAGGAAAAACAAGGTGAGTGGTAAAGGCGACAATGAGTAACCCAACGCGGATCTTACCTCCTCCTGTGGGTTCACAGTGCCATATGCAAGGCTCTCATTTCCTATGACTGTAAGCAAACTGGTGGGCAGACTTTTGGACTCATTGACGCTGTTTGCAAGCTGAATTGTAATGAAAATTTTAGGGGATTCTGCATGATTCAAAAACCACTGTGGAACCATCAAGCCTGTTTCAAGGTGCAATATTGTGAACATTTATTAAAAGGTAGCACTTAAAAACACACCGTAATGTAACTGGTGCACAGCTGTATTCCAGGTTTAAATATGTTGCATGTCTCAGATGTGAATTTTTAACATAACAAAATTTGCATATTTTCCATTACCCATTGATAGTATTAGGGATATTTCATTAAATTTCAGATACTTAAATTCAAGTATACTTAAACAGTCCTAATGCAGTCACACACTTCGAGGGAACACTATGGATTTTTTTTTAATGTACGCTACAACCTTTTACTTACCTGATATACAAAGAAAAAAACAGAATAATATATTAAGTTCCCAAAACTTCCCGATAATCCCAAACAAAATCACCACAATTCCAGGTTGGAATAATCCAGGAAAACAATACAAAAGCCATATTAAATAACTGAAATATTGATTCCGGGGATGGCTCCAATTCATGTAGATACCGTTTGTAATCCTGTAGTTTAATATCACATGTAGGTTAGAAGCCCACTCAGATTCAGGTGCTACTGTAAAGTTTTAAAATGAAAAATATTAGAAACCTACTGGAAATTATATACTTTTTGCAGAATGAAATCCAGAGGATTTCACTACACAATGCTCCTGAGCAGAGGCACAAAGCGTTAAACGATAGGGTCTATGCAGAAAGCGTCTTAAATCAAATTTTAGTGACAGAACCTGGGCGAACAAAACAAAAACAGCGAGCGGCTATGAGGATGCATGATCTGGCAGGATTGAAGACTGAGATGACAAAGGACAGGAAAGCACAGATTTGCACACGACAGTCCCCTCCAACAGTATTTGGTGTGGAATGATGTAGTTGCATTACAAGGACTGACTGGTCATTAGTTCCCTAAGTGGAATAACCAGCCCACCAGATCATTAAGTAGGCAGCCATTTTATGAATAGAAACAAATCACAAATAACATCTTCAAAAAAATTAGGATAGCACAGCTATGATTCTACTTAACAGCAATGAGTTTAACATAAAACAGACAAGAAATCTCCAGGTGAAAACCTGGCCAGTATTTAAAGGCTCCTAAGATGGAAAGACAGTCAGAGACAAAAGAGGACCGGAGGTGAATGGAGCTGGAACCATGTCGAGAGCTGAGTGCAAACGTGGATTTTCACAAATAGTCCACCCTTATGCTTCAATGGGCATTCCCACATTACTGATGCTTTATTTGTTATAAAAGCATCACAGTAGATAGCAAACATGTTCCGATCGTTACGTGCTCAGCTGTAAAGCCCCCTGACGTCTACTAACTAAGGAAAGCTACCGAAACGAAAACCATTACATCTATATACTCAATTTTCTCCAATCATCAGTTTTTCTATGACAGCACAGGTGTCACCTTGGAAACCATTCATTCAACATAGCAGACTTGGAACATAAACAAACAAAAACAAAGCACAGGGGAAGAGCCAGGGGCCACCCTGACTGAGAAGCCAAGCCAATACAAGGTTCAAACACGCAGAGACACACAGACACTATGGGTAATTCAGACACAAAGGCTCCTGACCAACTTCACAGCCACACAGAGCCACTGAGGCATCACCCCTTTGAAATCATGACAATCAGAAATGAATCAATCTATGTGACCCCTGGAACCAAGAAAGACTGTTTCAGACAGAGATGGAATTATGGAACATACAACACCGCTGATTGGCCAACCATTCTGGAGCAGTGTAGCCCAATCCGCTCCTTGGGAACCCACAGACCGTACACGTTTTTGCTCTATCAGGAGCTGGGAAGGATCAAAAATGTGGCCCGTCTGTGGGCCCCATAGGACCGGGTTGGGAAACACTGGTCTAGATAAAAGCATGTGTTCATGCCGTGACACAAATTGACACGCTGTATTTAGCCATTTGTGTGGACAGAGAGCATTGTGAGGTAATACCCTAAAATACTGCTGAGTAAACAGACATTCAGTTATATGACGTTTAAGAGAAGCTTGTTTGTGAATTAAGAACAAATTTTACACCCAAAAATCCTAAAGGCACTCAAATTGAAAAAGACATTTTTCCTCTGTGATGGCTTTCATGTAAAATGATATTTGTGTAATAAGCCACTCGATTACAAAAATGTGACAAAGCACGGAATTCTCTCATGAAATCAGTCATTTTGCTTTGAGGTACTTAGCCTCAGAAGTTTCCTAAATTAAATTAGTTTATGAATCCTCATTAGTTTCCCCCCTTAAAATCTGAAAAACTGAGAACTTTCCCAAATTGCCTGTTCTGTCAGTACAGTGTTACGGTGTAGTTCTCAGACATATAGCAGTAAATTACATTCATACTTATCCAAAGCAGGTATTGCATTTGAAACCTTTTCAGACATATACGTCTACATGAGTATCGCACACTGCTGTGATTATTTAAACGTGTCGTTAGATTTGGGGCTGTGATCTGCAAAGCATGATAAAAAAAACCCAGACCTTCACCAACCGCCCTCCTCCTCTGCATAGGTACCCTCACGCTGACATGTGTGAAATCCTGCATTTAACATTCTTATAAACTTATTTTACAAACTACACCTCTTGCCTACCACTTAAAAAAAATCCTGTCTTCATCTGCATTTCAAATACTAAACAAAGGCGGGACGGTAAATATGCCGTGCGCGGAAAGGGCAAAACCAAAAGGCGTTCATTCGGCGAACTCCGTCATTTAGCGAACTCCGTCATTCGGCGAACTCTTGTGCTATGAGACGAGCAAGGGTCACCAGACGGTGACATTTTTAAGCAGGTGGCTCTACGTTTGGTGACTGTTTCTGAAAGATCTGCGGCATGCAGACCTCCTCATATCCAGGAGTCTCTCAAGCCTAGTGGTCACTCTAGACATACTTTTCTGCTATTAAAATGTAACAAATCAAAGTCTGTTTCACACAGAATACCAGCTTGTGCATCACGGTGGTCACACGGGTCCTTGCTTTGCCGTGGTGGCTCCCTGTCTCCATAATTAATGCTTTCATTTCAGAGTCTGAACGCTGTGTGGTTTGGTCCCATCCTAACCCCACTCCAATGTTTGTTTCAGAGAACCTGCAGGTAAAAATGCTTTTCTCTTGGTCCAAAGGGCTGCGTTTATTGCCAGATCTGAACAGCACGGTGTGTGTTTAAGGCATGACGAGTCCACAACCTTCAGCTCAAACATCTTCCTATGAAACTATCAAACCTGCATCACCACTGGTATCTTCAGCGAAGGAAGTTATGTTCGTATTAAGAGAGAGTTTCCCAACCCCTCAATGGTTTGACACCTCGGTGTATGGAACAGGGGTGAGGGGGAGAGATTCAAAGGATCCTGAGAGTCGTCTCTCCTGATATTTTTTATTTGCTGGCATCCTGGTTCATCACAATGACCGGCTGAGGCACCGGAGCAATCTTATCTTCTGCTCTAGGCCTCTTGGCCTGGGGCTCGCCTGGCACTGTTTCCGGCTCTCTGGCTTCAACGCTGGGCGGCCTGTTCAAGGTGACCGGGGAGGAGGTGGAGGCCTGGGCAGCCAGGATCTGAAGTGGGTTGGTGACAGCTAACAGGCAGAGGGGGGAAAGGAACAAGACTAAGTCCAGGACAATTGAAAGCAGCAGCCTGACTACTGACAACTGACACTGCATGTGTAACAACAAGAACAAGAATTTTTCAAAAATCACATTACCGCCTGATTAACCAGCTCAGTTTCCTGTATGTGTGTTTGTGTCTGGGGCAAGGGGCGGCAGGTACCGTAGATGTTGCTGGTCACACTGGCAACAGGTAGCACGTGTTTGCCGTTTTGGGTCACGGCTCGGACCGGCAGCTGGTGCTGACCCAAGGACACCGGCTGCACCGGGAAGGCGCTTTGCAGGCCACCACCAGCCTGGCTCCCCAGTGACTGAATGACGCCACCGCCTGCAGGGAGCGCTGTGTAGCCCCCTGGCGGCTTCTCATCAGCTATCGAGACAAGAGTCAAGACACAACAGCACAGTGAGGCCGGGCGTGCCGAGACGCTGTGCTAATATAAGGACAAACTTAGTGGCAACTCTTCATGCGGATGTTTCACCAACAGTAAACAGTGAGTATACATACCTCTGCTCACTTCAGAGTGCTCTACTGCCCCCTGCTGGTCAGATGCCACAGGGGCACTTGCAAGGAGGTACCCATTGGACGAGCCAGCCGAAGTGGTCACCACCCTGACCATGGTGACGGTGGGAGCCTGCTGGACCACGTGCATGGCACGGCCCGCGGACTGCTGGGAGGCGACGAGCGAGGCGGGGAGGTAGGCCAGGGGCTTGGCCACTATGGCCGAGGGCTGTGGCGGGACGGCCATGATGACCGGCTGGGCGCTGATGGGAGAGCCTGTACATGGAGCATTTACCCAAAGGCATTTATCAGGTACATGTAGCCCAGAAACATGTCGGCAGAGCACTGAGGTACACCAGACGGACTGAATACATGCATTATCCCCATCGACGTCAGGAGCGGAAGGCGCGGTTTCCCAGCATGCCGGGGGTTCACCTGGGGCGCTCTGCGAGTAGCGGTACTCGGGCACAGCGGCCAGCTTGGGACCATGGTTGTGGTCGTGGGGGCTGGGGGAACCCTCGCGGGAAAGTGCCTCGGGGGTCTGCATGCCGCTCGGGTGGGGCGACAGCAGGCCGGAGTGGGTCGGGGAGGCGGGGGCACTCCTGGAAGGCAAAGAGCCGCCTAGTGAGGTTTACCCAGCTAGTCCAGTGGGGGGTCATTAATTACAGTCCTGGTGTTTCCAGACAGCAATTTTTACATGCAGTTCAAGCTACTTGTTTCATTATTACACATTAAATCAATTTGGGTCACTGCAGGAATCCCAAAACCAGATGTGCGCTTGCAGGCTCCCCCACAAACACACTGCTAGATATGTTCATAACTGCAAAGGACTATGGGTAAGATGAGCTAGAGCTCCAGAATATAAAGGGCAATTACTATGTGCCACCCAAACAACTTACAACGCTCATGGGGCAAGAAAAAAAATCTGAATGACAAGAGGTCTGAGGGGACCAGCTGGTACAAGGCATCGCGTGGTCACCTGACCAGGGCGTTGGGGCGAGCGCTGGTACCTGGACGACAGGGGGCCAAAGGGGGTGCGGAAGCAGGACACGCCCCTCTGCCGGCGTTTGCGGAAGGCCTGCTCCACTAGCTTGCCCTCGGACGTGGGGTCGATCCTCCAGAAGGAGCCTTTGCCCGGCTCCTCCTGCGACCGCGGCACTTTGATGAAATAGCGGTTCAGGGACAGGTTGTGCCGAATGGAGTTCTGCCAGCGAGGGAGGGTAGCGGTTACGGAACTGGACGCTCGGGGGGTTTCTCAGACTTCACGTAAACAGTTAGAAACATGGAGGCCAATTCTCAGCCCCTGTTTGTAACTGGGGGGCAATTGGGAAACCCACACCAGATGTTTAAACAATGTAAAGTTTTAAATTAACAGGCCACCAAGAGAGAGGTCAGAATTCAGGTACTTTGAAGAGTTTGACAGCTCTACGGCTATTTGCACTTCTAGGAAAAAAAAAAAAAACTTCATTATATTAAATATTCAGTTGTCTTGTCTATCGCCAATGACACAATGCTCTACAATTTGTCAATCCGATTTATTATGCTCTTTAAAATCATCTTAACCACTATACCACCTACTGGCCAAAAACTAAAACCACGGGTCAGCATTCTGAAGGTGGGCCTACCTGCCAGCCCTTGTCGGCAGTCCTGTAGTAGGGGTAATGCTTGGTGATATGGGTGTAGATCCCGCTTAGTGTTAGCTGTCGGTCCTGAGCCGAGGAGATGGCCTGGACTATGAGCTGTGCGTACGAGTAGGGTGGCTTGGACTCATCCTGCAGCAGACACAAAGGCATGCTGAGACCCCGCCCAGCAACCCCAAATCCACTGATTTGTACACCTGCATATATTTGCACATCTGTACACACCTGTACATTTTCCTACATGGCAGACTTTGTATACACTTCTGGATCTTGTATGTGCTCTATGCTCCTGCACTTTACTGTACATTAGTATGGCACCTTCTCTAAACAATATTCTTGCACTTCTGGACAGATTTCACTGGCACTGTACTTGTACTCTGCATGATGACAATGAAATTAATCTAATGTAATCTTGAACCTGGTAACTATGTATAGGGCTGATTTAGTGAATCCCATCTTCCAAAACTGCCCCAGTGTTTATGTACACCGACTACTGTGCCGTTTTTGCTTTCATGTTGCTAGTCTTATACTGACTCATGTGCATATATGATGTCAGATGTCATAATAAACAGATAATTACAAAAGTAAACCGTGACACAAACAGTGCACAGGACAGTGTGACTGCAGTTCATTTCTCTCCAGTGAGAGGAATCCCCACATGCTCAGGAAGAGAGGACGCAGCAAGTCACCTTGGGGCCATCGCCTTCGCACATGTCCGCCTGCTCCTCGGACACAGCCTTAGCGGCACACTCTGCTGCCATCTGCAGGTCAGAGGTGATGTTCCTCACAGACCGGTATCCCGAGGACCCTGCCCCACGAGGACTTGCAGGACAGGAGTTGGGAACACTGCAAGGAGAAGATGTATTCCTTAACAGTTCGATAACAAAACAACCAACTGGCCAGTAAATGGTGCCAGAACTACGTATTTTATATGTGACACATTAACAGGGAGGACCCACTGCAGCCGGACAACAAAATTATTTTCCACTCGGATAATCAATTTATGGATTTTTCATGCCATCAGCATAATTCTTCTAAAGATCTTTCATAAATCTGTTTAACTAGGAATTCTCACACATCTCAAAACTACATAAACTCCATTAAAAATGTAAGAATTTCGGTGAGGGATTATGGGTAAATGAATTCCGATTGGTTCACAGCGCTCCCACCTTAAAGCTCTTCAGGGTGTGGTGGGCAGCTCTGATATTTCACCCGCGTCCGCATTAGCCAGACGCCCCATGCTCTGGGATGCCTGGGCTGAATATACCAAACAACATGCAGTCCACAGAGCAGAGACGGCAGCGACGCCAGGCTTGGGTTTCACCCCAGGAAAAGAGCACGTTCCCCGCGGGCGCTGCCGCTAGCGGCTCCAGCGAGCACGGTAAATAACGGCTGCTCTTACAAACAGCGACTGCCTGCCAGAATTGGCATCTGTTAGATTCGCCGCTATTATGCACGAGGTTAGCTCAGCCGTAATGGAGATCCAAGACATTAGCCTTATCTTTCACCGTGTAAAAGAATACTACCTCAAACACTGATATTCCCACGGGGCAGCTACATAACAGCATAGCGTATCTGTATAAACATACTGTACACACATTTACCCCATTTAACTCTGCAGAGATAAGGCCTGTGCCCTTTTGCCCCCACTGCCACCCATGTAATTAATATGCTGAGGAAAAGGCCCTTTTGTAACAAAGGCACCAGCACTCTGCAGACTCACACAACACCAGTGACACACAACAGGTTATCTGTTATTTTCTTAGGGTGTTTTTTTAGGATGTATATGTAATTTTTTACCTTGCGGGGACATTTTTAGGGCCTACTCACCCGCAGTTTTATAAGAATCTGTGACTATAATCGAAAAACTAAAAATGCCAAAAGTTTTGTATTTTGTTTGGTTACTCATGGTTAAGGTTAGGGCTGGGGAGGGGTTATGGCTGTCACTGCTGAGATTCGGGTTATGCCAACAGAAATGAATGGAGAGTCCCCATAAATATGAGTGTGTGTGTGTGTGTGTGTGTGTGAGAACCAGCCACTGTTGACTGAAGTCGATTACAGCATGCATATAGCTCTGGATTTTATCTGGAGATAGTGTACCAAATGACTGGGTTGTAGCAACTAGTCTGGAAAGGACCCCCTCCCCCGGCATAAAGCCAAGCACTCACTGGCACGATTTAGCTGCCCGTTTCCGGCATGCTGGTGTCCTAAGTGGATCCACGTGAGCGGCGAGCCCGGGTTGCCAAAAAAACTAGCAATATGGTAAGGTGGTCCTCTGAGCTGCGCTCTGCTCCGCCGTGCGGCTTAAAGGTCGGCCGGAGTGAGCACGTGTTCAAACAAAGGGGCAGGCGTGCGTGGTGCATTGGAGAGACCCTGTCGAAGCCTGTAAAGGCTCATTAGCTCCCAGAGAACGAACATGCTGTTTAAAAACACAGCCAGGAAGTTTTCACCTTCTGTTCTTTATTTCTGCCCCTGGAGTAGATGTTTGCGCCTTGACATTAAGGAAAAGCACCCTGCAGTTTGGGGGTGGGGGGGGGG
>JAODKC010000048.1:7158004-7178559 GCA_026777985.1 Mormyrops attenuatus | reverse complement strand
ATAAGACTGGAAGATATTTGGTGGGGGGGGTGTTTTTGTAGGCCAGCATGTCAGATGCCTTTCTTAAACCATAACTGGGAAATATAAGGCATCTGATTTCTGGGTGACCCCTCCGACAGGTCCCTCAGAGGGACGGTCTGCAGTCATTGTCCATCTCCCAGGTGATGGATGGAAAAACAGCAGGAATCTAGGAGGACAGAAGGGGGGGGGGGCAGCTAAGGACAGTGGCTTGATTGATTAGGGCCAGCAAGTGTGCTGCTAGCACCCACGGAGGTCATGGCTGGGGGGTGGGTCTCTGAGGGGGGGGGGGGGACTACCAACAACACACCCCAGCAGACGCTGTGAACCACAACTCCCTTTCCACCAATCAGAACGGGACGACATGAAGGCACTCCATATATGGCAAGTGTATACAGAGAAACATGGATACACAGACACGCACACATAGTCACATGGGAAGCAAAGCAACAGAACAGGAACGAGGGGCAGATCTTGCTGAAAGGCAAGAGCGACTTCCCCACACAGAGAAAGCTTTGAGGGGGAATGGGTGCGACCTGAAGACTGTGAAAATGGCTGCAGATGCAAAGTCTGCTAGATGATGATGCCAAGGTGAAGAACCGCAGTAACAGTGGAAGTCTGCTACTTCTCAAATGTAATACTCAAAATTAGCAAAAGTCAGTCTATTCAAACTTCCACAATATTTTTTATTATTTTTGCACTTAGTTTCCCTTTTTGCCCCTCTATTTACTATCTATTTACTATTACTATTTACTACCTCTTCAGAAGGGTTGTCTCTCTATACGGAGCAGCAAGGCTGCCTTAAAGCAGAGTCAGGGGGATGGGCGAGACAACAGGGGACACGGCTGCAACCCCCCCCCACACACAGACACACACACACACGCCCATGGGGGCTGCACTCCAGTGAATGGGCCATGGTTAACCAGACGGCCAGTTACCAGCACACACAGATCTCCAGTTCTGCTGCTGCATGATGGTGATACGCATCACAACAGCCAATAAAAACACATCAAGCCAAAGGAAAAAGCATTTTCCTAAGTGCCTTCAGGAGCAGACAAATTTCCAGAGCCAGTCTGAATGACAAGACTAGAGGCACTTTTCCGCCGGCATACAGGAATTAAGCCGTATCCGACCTGTACTGTGGACAGACACTAGTTACAGCTCAGTTCGGTTTTCCAACGCAGAAGGCTTGGCTTGGCAAAGGCGCTGCCAGGTTTGGAGAGCAACGGTGACGTAAAGCCAAAGAAGTGTTAGTTTACTGTTCACACAGTGTACCTCATGATTTACTATGTACTAAGTTCTGCTAGCACATCTGAGAAATGCCGTGAAACATTAGCATCCAACGCCAGTGCAATTATTAGGATTAAGTTCAGCTGTTCTAAGTACTTTTCCCAAGTAGGAGGCATCACAGTGTGCGATACCACTGATAAAAAAATAACATAGAATATACCTTTTATTCCTGCAGATAATCCATGCATATCGACGCAGATCACGGATTATTTCTTGTCTCTGCATTTCAACCAATCACCAAACCAGCTGATGACGCATACAGTTCAGTTCAGTGACGCTGCTCCAGTGTGAGCGCGGGCTGGGCACGGCTTACATACTTTACAATGGAATACCGTGTCTTCACGGTACAGCTCAGTTCTTGGTGGCAGTACAAAAGTGCCAGAGGTCTTTGTATCAGAATAACCATCCATGACGAACCAGAGGGGCTCTCTGCTGCATCTTCTCAGCGGGATTTTCAGAAATACTTAACTACTTGACTTGTCCACTTCTCAGACCAAATTTTATTAAGGCTGAAATAGATCAGTAATTTGACCTCTCTTTACCACCTTGCAATTCAAGCCGAACAGAATTATGAGCCTGTTAACGTTATGCATTTCAAGCTCCTCTGACATGGCTTCCGGACAGACGTGACGACCTGCTAACCCCACGCGATGAACTTCTCAAAATCACATCAGCTCGAGATCTCTAGCAGGTTTGGCCCTTGACGACAATCAGGTTAGGAGCAGATGTCAAAATCCTGTACCACTAATTTGCCTCATTGCTAAATTGAGGAGTGCATCCGAAACCAATTTAAGTCAATTCCAGCCACAAAAGTCAGCCATTACGTTCAGCACACCAACTTAACACTTTTAATTCGTTAACAGCTTTATCTCAGGGGTGAATTTGCTTGTGTGCAGAAGTTAAGTCAGTTTGGTGCTAGCAGGTCACTCATGATTACGGTTGTTTTCCCTGCAGTGGTGAAGGGCTCGTTCCAGCCAGGACTCCCACCTGATTGTTCCCGTCGGAGAGGGCAGCGGGCTCATCATGCTCCTGAAGTCAGCGTCGGGAATGTTGATTTTCAGAGGTGAGATCTGGGGGTAGAGCAGCCTTACAGGGGACAGCGCCCCCTCCTGCTTGGAGGCCTCTTTGTGGTACAGCGCTGTGAACTGAATCTTGATTGACGTGCTGGGGAAGCGAAATGTACACCTGGGAGAGACGGGGTAGGATAAAGGGGAACCATTTCAACACACTGGGAGGCATTTTGATGGGGACATCTACACACTACAGCAAGAAGCCTTGCTACAAGCGTGAAGTTTGATTTCCACCAAAAATGCTACATATACCACTGCATGGTAGAGCTGGACAATTAATCAGATTTTATTTTCAATTATGATGTTGGCTTCCAATGATTATCAAATCAAAAAAATAAAATGATGCTCCGATTTTGTCTTGTGTTATAAATCCAGTGCACTCCATTCCAGCCACTTTCAACGGGTTTCTCAATTATATTCATAGTTTAAGGAAATCCAACGTTAAAAAGTTGATTTTAAAAACTTGATAAACAATAAATGCATGTTTCCAAAGTCAATGAGTAATTGCGTTAAATATTTGCGATCTCAATATTAACCAAAATAATTGTTTTTTTCTATAATCAAGCAGCCCTACTGCATGTCATAATACAAAGAAATGTACTGTACTGTACTGTACATGTATAACCACTTATAGGCCATATATACTTCCGACAGTCAGGTAAAGTTGGATTACTACATGTACAATATAATAATCTATACCACAAGTGTGTCTGCTGAGGTGTGGCATGAGTAAATGGTGCCCTGTACTTGTGTACTGGGCATACAGCATATAACAGACTGTTTTGCCAGGTCCCTTGAAGGCCGTTATAACGGGATTTTACTTCATATGCAAAATTTACACATACAACTGACTTTCGGGCATCCCAATACGCATCTCATTAATATTTCAGGCACACTACTAATCTGCTTACCACATTATTGGGTACGTAAACGCCCATATAGTACGGAAAAGCTGGTGTCCAGACATGTTTCACCCGTCATCTAAAGCCCTAGTGATACAGCACATACTCTATATAATTGTAATTACTTCACGACGTGATCGCGTCAGCCCTTCTCGCACATTTGTGAGCACTTTGTTTAGTGAGATTTTCCAGTAAATGCTACTTCCACCTCTCAAATCTTTTACAAAGATTGCAAATCGCTGTGCTACCAGTTGTTATTAAAAGTGTAAAATACTTCCAGATTGTCACCCTCTTATCTGGTGGTCTTACGCTCCTCCTACTGCAAAGGAGCATGACGTCACAGTAGGTGGAATCACTGCGCTCACGCCCATTGAGTGGGAAAAAAACTGAGTGGCAGCATTAGTGTTCCTGAATCCTGCAAAAACACATCTAACATGGGAAAGAGCTGTCATGCGATTAATTGTATAAACTGATTTAACAAGAAATAGAAGTTATCTTTTTACAGATTGATCCACACCCGATTCTTACTTATTTACTTGTCAGTACTCACACATGGCCGATACCCGATCCGTCTGATTGGGTTATGCATCAGTGCAGATACCGATCCCGAATACTGGATCGGTGCATCTCTAACAATCAATGCTTTGTTTTTGAGGATGGATGAAAAAGGAGCATAGATGGAGACAGGTCTGGGTGGAGCACCCACTCTTATATTGTTGTCAAAGCTGAGCTGAGTGAGGGGGTGGGTATTTACACAAAAACCAGCCTTGCCGTGGCAGTGGAGTGGGTTTGGCTGGGGACCCTGGGACTCTGCCATGAGGACTCTTTTCATGGCCCCCTCTGTAAAGGATGGCCACCAGAGTGCAGGGCAGGGCAGCTAGGGGGCCAGCTGACTTAGAAGGCAATGAGCCGTATCCCACTCTGTATCTGTTATCAAGGGGATGACAGAAGGCTCGGGATGGCCTGGGGACCTCACATCAGCTGAAAGTATCCTCTCAGCAAAATTACACTTCAAAGGGGAGAGTATCATGCTTTTCAACATTAAATGGCACCTACTGTAGCAAATAAGTAAAGATAATTCTGAGCACCTCTGAGAAAAGGCTTAACTGCAAAGTCTTTGGAAACTTCTACGGTAACAAGGAAAACCTATGTCTTGTATTCTAATATTTCATCATATTGCACTAACAAACACTATTGTTCAATTTACATGGACAAACAACTGCTGCACTAAACCAATTATATTGCTAATATTATCTAGCTGTTCCCATGGTGTCAACCGCAACAAATTATTCAGTTGGAAATTAGGGTTGCTCATTCATGGCAAAAAACATATTCACGATTATTTTGTTCAATACTGGGATCACAATAATTTAACACAGACTATCATGCATCTATTGAACTTTTAAAAAAGACACTTGTAGACAATGTCCTTGCACTTTTAATAATGCATTTCCTTGAATTCTAAATATTATTCAACCAAGAAAAATAAAAAGGGACTGGTAAGGGGTGCTCTGGATTAATAAGACAAAACGTGAGCGTCACTGTGAAACACAATGGAGCACAGTAATCGTTTTATCTTGATTAATAATTGCTGGAGGCCAAATTCGTAATGGAAATTAAAATTCGATCCTACTGGAAATGTTGATGAGATTTGTTGTTTAATTGGGATTTCACAGAGGAATAAACGAGATGCCCCAGGGGGATGGGATGGAGATCAATGCTTGGCACTTTAAGAGAATGCATAAATTCATGCAACACATTGTTTTAAAACATTTTAACAAGAACCTCAATACTGTAATGGTTTACAATTATTACAGTGAATGCTACTCTGCACACTCAGGTCAGGTCAGGTTGGGGAGCATGTGCTGATGCAGTGCACTGCCGCACCCACCACACAGCGAAACTCCGCGGGATCCCGGCTGGAGACACCCCAGGCAGACACATGGTCCAGTCCCACCCTCCAGAAATGGCCATCCATCTGCCGCAGACAGGTGTTGCCTGGGCGTCCCCTTGGCCTGGTCCAGCCGGTTGGGTCCTCAGCAATGAGGATCCTGCGAGCCGGATCACCCTCCGGGAAACACGCCATATGGCCGTAGTGCCGTAACTGATGCTCCCTCACAATGTAGGTAATGTGTCTCATTCGGGACTCCTCTATAACCGCTCATGCAACACAAAGTCAAACCAGCGGTACCCAAGGATTCTACGAAGAGACACAGTACTAAAGGAGTCCAGTTTTCGTCTCAGCTCACTGGATACATGTCTCACAGCCATACAGCAAGACAGGGAGTACCAGGACTCTAAAGACTTGGACCTTTGTCCTCTTGCAAAGATAATGGGAACGCCACACACCCCATTCCAGCAACCTCATGACCCCTCATGCTCTCCCAATCTGTGTGCTGACTTCAGAGGAAGAGTCACCAGAGACATGAATGTTGCTGCCAAGGTAGGTAAATCTCTCAACAAGGTCGACATTCTCCCCGCAGACAGACACACTACTGATGACTGTGCCTAAGAAGTCATTAAAGGCCTGGATCTTGGTCTTTATCCAGGACACCCGCAATCCCAGATCTTCAGACTCCTCGTTCAGTCTCTCAAGAGCCCCGATCAGAGCCTCCATTGACTCAGCGAAAATCACAGCACAGTCACTGGACCCCATGACCCTGCCCAACACCCAGTCCATGCAAGCACTGAAAAGAGTAGAAGCAAGAACACACCCCTGGTGAACCCCAGAATCAACTAGGAATGCTGAGGTTCTCCCTCCACTCTTCACAGCTCTCAGTGTACGGGTCGGCCATGATGTCCAGTAACTTCGGGGGGATCCTACGAAGTCTCAGGATGTCCCACAGGGTAACTCGATCAACTGAGTCAAACCCCTCATGAAAATCGACAAAGGCTGCAAAGAACCTCTGCCGATATTCGCGCTTGCACTCAATGAGAACCCTCAGTGCCAAGATATGGTCGATGGTAGACTTCTTACGTGTAAAACCAGACTGCTCCAGTCGCTGGTAGGCGAGCAAGTGATCACGGATCCTGTTAAGGATGACCCTAGCAAGGACGTCACCCGGCACTGAGAGCAGTGTTATCCCCCTGTAGTTGCTGCAATCCACGCGATCACCCTTCCCTTTCCAGATAGGGACTACAAGTCCCATTTTCCAGTCAGTTTCGATGATGCCTAACTCTCAAATTGGATCAATGATTGCTTGCAATGCCAGGAGGACAGCCTTACCACCAGCCTGGAGAAGTTCACCACAGATCTCTGCAGCCTTCCCTGCCCCCAGCCGATTTACCACCCATGAAATCTCAGTGAGACTGGGTGGTTCACAACTGATTGGGGAGTCAACCTCAAGAACCGTGGACCCAGAGATGTCTAACATCCTAGCTGGAGGGTCAGCTTTAAACAACTGCTCAAAGTAGCCAGCCCAGCGGGTCACAACTGCAGTGTCATCTGTAAGGACCGTCCCATCACCTGCCCTGACTGCAAGTCTCTGAGGAACAGATTCAGATGTACGTAATGCTTCGATTCCTCTGTAAGCAGGATGTGGGTCCCTAGACAACAGATGATGTGTCACCTGCTCACAAATTCGTCTAACAAATGCCTCCTTATCTGCCCTCACAGCCGTCCTCCTCAGATCCTGGTAGAGACTGGAGACCTCTCGATAATATCCTGCACACTCTGATAAAATAAAGATATTTTTTGTAGGTACGCAAGTCTGGACTGCAGTATTGGACGTTTAGTGGTTTTAAGTCAAAAGGTTTCATTTTCCTGGGTTAACCACACGTTTCAGCCCACGATGGGCAAAATCAAAACAAGGAGAGCTTGCTCACTCGCACTCTCTCTCTCTCTCTATCACTATCACACACACACTCTCTCTCACCTGATGTCCACCCTGACAGTTGCACAAAAAGCTGAACGTGTGTGATGAGAAGACACACCATTTGTTTGGACTCGGCTGGCATGTCGACCCGGGGGGACAAGTCCGGCTTTAGGAGCGGAAGCGGAGACACAGGTAAACAAACACTAACACCACACTAAAGCTCAATGTCTCACTGTAACAACAAACTGCACACTAAATCTATCCCCATGGTCATGTGACCACAACCCACAATCTGGAAATATACATCCGCATGGCTTGAATGAAGTGAAGTCTATATAAACCTCAGCTACAGGAAGACATAGGAGCTAAAACGGGATCCGTTCACACCATTCGACAAATACAAGCCCAGCTTCCACTTCAAGTATTGCTAATCACAGACCTGCTCCCATTCTTGCTTAGGTTGTGCAGCCAAACTGGTTAAATCTAGATCTAAGGGAACGCACTCGCTGTACTCTGCACCAGCCTACTAACCAGCCCTGTGAAATACCACAGCCATAAATACTGGAAGTTCTGGACGAAGTCCAGCCATGGCTGTAAGAGTCCACAAGCTCACGTGGTTCCCCTGACCCACCTCTCCTCTAATCAGCCACATGGCGTCCACGCTGCCCATCAGACGCAAAATAAACACTCACTGGTGTCCTGAAGCCTCCTCTATCTCCACCACTGACATCTCCTCACTTTTTAATCAAAAGACTGTAAGCTGGGGGAAAAAAAGAAAAAGAAAATGGCAGTGGAAAATAACGTCCGCTAACTCCTGTACCCCACATGCCTTTCCCACCAACCAGTCCTTCCAAAAACCACCCTGCAGAGGTTTCCATGCGGCCCTCGCACGCGTCCCATACAGAGGATCAAGCTGGCCTTGCCCCACCGGGGGAGACGGCTTTCTGTTTGGGTTTCGTATTTGCTTGCCGCACAAAATATCC
This sequence comes from Mormyrops attenuatus, assembly GCA_026777985.1. Lineage (NCBI taxonomy): Eukaryota > Metazoa > Chordata > Actinopteri > Osteoglossiformes > Mormyridae > Mormyrops > Mormyrops attenuatus. Next base: position 7,170,481 of record JAODKC010000048.1, on the reverse strand, counting down.
CAAATGAAGGAAGCCAAGGAACTTCCTTCAAAGGTCCCAAAACTTTCTTTCAAGACGACCCCACAGAGAAATGGGAAATTAAAAACCCTAACCCTGCCAAATCTGGTACTCCACAATGTCCGCTAATAAAGTACACTATATTTTAATACTTACATACTCTTGCCATTTGCAATTCTACTTAAATTGTGAGTTTATTCCCATGGCTGCATGGACAATACAGACAAGACTGCCTTCAGTCCATATTTAGCTCCTGAACATCTCCCACCTGATTACTGTATCAAGGAAGGAAAAAAAACAAATATTATATTTCCAGAATTTCGAACACAAATTAAGGCCATACACCTCCAAAATCAGATCATTTTGCGGCACAAAAAATACAGGGTTTTGTAATGAAAACTTTATCACACCAAGGTTGATGTGTATGATGTTTATCACAGAAGTGGGGAAAAGATCTATTGCTTCCAAATAGATCAGGGCTGTAACGGTGGAAGTGTTCATCGTGTACCGTTTGGTTTGGAATGCACAATGAAACAAGTTAATACATTTATTGTCATGGACGGAACCTAAATTCGCAATCAGATGTTCAACACAAAAAAATATTATGCTAATTGTGGCTGTGAGTTGATTACAGCTAATGCTAGTTACTGTGGGAGCTGGAAGATCCTCCCACATCACTAAAATCAGTAGTTTGGGAACATTGTGGTTTCCAAAAAAAATCACACCAGCACTGGGGAGAGAGCAGTTAAGACCAAGACTGTTTGTTGGCTGTTATACCAAACTCAGACATGGCATTTAAGAAGCTTTTGCCAGGAAATACAGACCAGGCTAAAAAAAAAAAAAAAAAAATTACTAAAGGCCATATTGGGTGTTTATCATGACGGATATAGGACCATAGACTGTAGCACAGAACACAGGATCTAAACGGGATTTAGTCCATTATGATTGTTATGATGCAGGCTTATTTTTGAATTTTTATTTATTGAACATATTTATTTTTAAAATGTGCAAATCGACTTAGGTTTTGTTATAGACACACTGACCCATTGCCTTAAGTTTGGATTAAAACTGTTCCTCATTGGGTTTGCAGTTTTAATAATAAACTATTTAACAACAAATTCTGTATTCCCTGCGGTACCAGAATTGCACCGAGTCCTGAACTCAAAAGTGGGCCTTTTACCGAACATGGAATGTTATGTATCATTACACCCATAAGAGAGATGAAGTATTTTGCCACGTTGTTTTACCACATTTTCACCTTTACAATACACATCAGTTATCCACTGTGTAAAACCGGTAAGGTATGTGTGATCTGAAGTGAAGTAAAACATTGGTAAACATGCAGACACACCAGCTTCCATAACCTTGTCCCCTTAATGTACACAGAAAAATGATAAAAGCAGATAGCTTAGGGGCTGAGGAACTGACCTTCAGACTGTGCTAAAAATCACTCAGGGACACCCCCTTAGTAAATCACCTAATTCAACACATGGCATGGGAGATGCAATGTGCATTTAAGTCCTTTTGTGCAGGTAGATGTGAAATGCAGAGCAAAGAAGACTGCAGTACGTTCAGATATACCTAAACGTCAATCACTTAAAACTCAATTATAAAAAAAGTCAACCCTGCTCCACACATAATAAAAGTAAACATTTTAAATAATCTTTACATCTATTAAAGACTGAACAGGCAGTGACGTCCTAAGGTAACTTGACAGGATTAGCCAACACAGTGGGACTGGGACTGGGACCGGTTAAAATGGTTTCGTTTTCACTGTCACGCTGAATAAACGGGAAACCAGTTCATTCACATGGACAGACACTGATACTAAAGCAGTTTACATTTGGCATCTCTATATTCGTTCAGTTTTACAGCTATCAGAAGACACGCAGCTCAGCAATATAACAATATTTCACACACATCTGTTTGAAGAATTATTTTTAAAAAAAAATGTATTTTTCTTGTTTAATTTGACGTTATATTAAAATACTTTAAACGTGACAAATACATGCCATTCGACATTCGTCAAGTGTTTTAAAACGCCTCTGAAAGTATAGTTGTACTGTTTATTAGAGTATGCACTGATTAAATCATATGTTTGTTTGCACTGTTCACGGCTGGATTCCAATTTCAAACAGTAGTTTTATGTTTTTATGTAGGGCTGGTCTGGAGGTCGAGTTCGGATTAGGTGAAACATTTGTGATCGTTACTTCTCCCAGCTGCCACAGTCTATTGACTTCTCGTTATATTATCTGCAAGCTCCAAGGGCAGGCCGGTTACGGCGGATCTACCGCTTTCCAGGAAGCGAAATGCGGCACCGAAATCCTCTCAGGTCGGTGCGTAACGTGCAAAAGCAGATCGCACTGTTAATGCAAAAATCACCTTAAGCTGGCGACACAATCACGTGTTTTTATGTAAATATTAGTAAATGGGGTGGCTGAATACCACTATAAACGGAGCATTTTCTTCTGTTCTTAACTTTACCCAAGTGCCCCAGCCCCGCGGACCCCCGGTCCCAGACTCACTCCCTGGGCAGCTGCAGGGGAGGCGCCCCCCTCCGCTGGAAGACGCCGTCCACGAAAACGCCGTTCTTGCCCAGGCAGCGCAGGTAGAAAAAGGGCTCCTCGAATGTGATCTGGAAATGCCGCCTGGAGATGAAGCTCGAGTGGCCCATGCTGACGTCTACGGAGCCGTGCGACGAGTTGCGGCCCACGGTGATCACTTTGTGGCGCATGGCGAACTCCAGGTCCCTGCCCTCCAGGCGCGCCAAGGCCGGCGGCAGGATCGCAGCCGAGACCGGCATGGGGCTGCGGGGGGCGGACTTCAGGGCCAGCAGAGCCCGAGCTCCGGTATCCTCCTCGAAATCGGCCATCTTCTACTCGGAAAACACACCGGGAACTGCAGCCGTGTCGGTGGGAACAGCTCGCCGCCGCATGGGCCGGGCTGCCGCAAACACGCGTGCTGGAGCTCTCGGAGCCGGGGCTTATGCGGGGACGTTACGATATCTGGGGCTCGGCTCAGAGGGGCACGGAACCCTGCATTGTGTTTAGACTAAGGGATCCCTCAAAGAGCGTAACTTTTTTTTCTTTACCATTAATACATTTACTTAGCTGCGACAGTGGCGGAAATATAAAAAGGAAATTGTCTAATAAAACCGATTGGATTTGTTAAGGTATCCGGTGGCACATGCTCGAGATCAATAACTTAAGATAGATCAAGGCTGGCTTGTGTTGCCCTGCAACTTCAGGCGATGCTCACTTGCTGAACATCCTGATGCAAGTGCTTTTACCGCAGGATTCCCGACGGCTAGGAATCGTGATGTCAGGCACCAGGCTTTCGCCAAGACACATTTAAATACCCGACTAAACGAATTACCAAGAAGGGGTACAGCAAGGAGTTAACCATCAAGCAGTTCCTGGAACGGGGCGACACGTGCGTTACATGTGGCACTGGCCTAATGACAGGATAAAAAGAAATTTAGCTGTGATGTCTTTTCACACGCCAACGCTTTTCACTTGTCCCGACACTTCCGTTTCGCCATCAAAGTCAAAATCCTTAGAGCGACGATGTTTTCGTGAGATTTGGCGACGACGTCATAGCGTCTGCGGCCAGTCCACAGATTCAGTGTTTATAAACACGAAAAGTACAAGCGACATAAAAAACCTGGCCGGTGGATTTCGAGCAGGAACGAATGAGTAGCGTTCGTTGATGTCCGCTAGATGGCGGTGTACACTGAGGCACACCAGAATCGCACCACCCCAAGTTCTTTAGATGAGGTCAGCGGTACAGAAACTGGGGAGGACGTATATCCCCCAATATTTCATTTGGATTAATTCACACCCCCCACCCCCCATAAACAAACATTTGAAATAGAATTATCAAATTGCATCCCTCCAATATTAAACTCTCTTCTATACCGTTGTGTTCTGCTATCCATCTACTAATTGCTTGTAGCCTATCCCAGTCAGCATAGGTACACCCTGCGCAGGTTGCCAGTTCATCACAAACAGGAATGGGCAGTATTTATGATGCATGTATTTAAAACACATATTTCGAGTACAAAATTGTATGTTGAATTTTGTATTAGACTTACTTCATAAAAAATATGTAATTTATATTTTGAAAATACATGAAATACTTTCCTCAAGGGGGGGGGCTGGTGGCTTCACCGCCCTCCCCATGTCTTCATGGGGTTTCCTGCAGGTACTCTGGGTGCCCCCCCCCCCCCCACGCACAATCCAAACACACACTGAAGTCAATAGGAGTTACCAGATTTCATGTGTGAGTGTGCCCTGCTGGGGGCTGGCAACACATCCTGGGTTAATTCCTGCCTTGCATTATATAATCATTATATTACATTAACAGTATCATTTTTATGACTGATTCCATAAAGCTTGAATGTTAGTCCCTTGTGGTGAAACAGTGATTTTGTGAGCCTACCCAGTTATTCCTATTTCGAGTAAAAGGGTACACTGCCTTTCTGTTCAATACGGGCATTAATCATCCATCACAGCTGAATGCAAAGAGCAAATTCATCCACGGGACGTCAGCTGAAAGTGGCTAGAGGGGCACTGCAGCACAACACCCACTTTTGGTGGTGTGGGACGAATGCCAAACTGTTTCTCTGGTCATTCTCTTTAGCTGTTTCCTCAAACTTTTTATAACTGTAAAATAAGTCCAGATATCCGCAGTGCATATGCCTGTTGTTAGAGAAAGTCATTGCTAAAATTCTAAATAAATACAGACACCTTCAGTTCGTCTTTATATGTAGAAAAATAAATGCTTAGTTACATATTTGCACTTGTGCTTCAACTATACTGTCAGAAATGTTATTTTTATAAACTATTGATCAAAAGTATCTAGATACGTCTTGTATTGCACTACTGTCTGTCCTGCCTCCCAATGCACCTGTAGTATCTTTATTATTTGATTAATATTGTTTTATGTTGAATTGATGGAAATTTGATTTAATGTAAAAGAAGGGCGAATTGATATATAGAAATGTAGTTTAATTCAGTAATAACTAGTTGATGAATAATTAATATAGCAAATCTTACTTATTTTAATTTGGGACAAACTGCCAGTAGGTGGCCCTGTCAGTAATAGTCCATGTAAACTAAATGAAAAGGAAGAAGAAAGTTTTGTTGGTTGATGTGTGTAGATAGAGCAACGGACATTTGTGTTTGTTGTGGCCAAGTTTGGTATTTCAGTTGATAAAGTACTGGAACTAGAAATCGGTTCTGTCATTCCGTTGATACCAAGACCCTGCAATGGTGTTTGTCGAGAACAGCACCGGTCCTCACCGGGACAGTGGCATTAGAATTTCACGTTCCTCGGAAAATGTGACAATAAGAACTTCACGTGAGATGCTATGGGTCCAGCTTCTGTGCGGTAGTGTTTTCACACAGTAAACTGACTGGCTGCAGTTTTGTGGGCACTGAGGGGCTCCATGGTGTTGAATTGAGTTTTTCCCACAGGGTAGATGGGCGCAGGGTGAGGGATCTCAAAATAGGACCACTGCTCCTTTAGATAAAGAGGTGTCATATTATAAGCATGCTACCGAAGGGAGCTCTCCGGGGCATTTCCCGCTGGGCAGAGACTCTGGGCTTGACCCAGAACACACCGGAGGGGATTTAAATTCCACCCAGACTGGGAATGTCTGGGGAATCCCCCGAACGGGAAGAAAGAGAGGCCTGGTTTGGCCGGATGAATATGCTGCTACCACAGCCCTCATCAGGAGAAGAGGTGGGAAGATGAAACATGGATAATACATTTGTGAAATCACACAAATTTTTAAAACAAATTTCATTTAAATGTTGAAATTAAACGTGTGGAATTCAGACCAACATTAATGCGTGTGTGAGTGCTGTGTGTCCGCTCAGGTGCGGGGGAATTCAGTGCCTTGTACTATTGCCTTGCAGCAATAATGTCCAGAATAGGCTCTGGACCCCTGTGACCCTGCATTTTATTTGTATAAAAGATGGATGGATGGATGGATGATGGGCAGAACCCCAATCGCAGGGCACACACCATTTGGCAACTACAATTGGCCTTAGTGAGCTGCGTAATGACATGGAGAAAACATGCCAACGCCACACGCACAGAGCTGGGCCCCAAGCTCCAGAGATGTGAGGTACAACCATGCCACCCCTAAAATCCATTCAAACTAAATAAAAAAGCAGACACAATGTTATACACTAAAAAAAATAAATGAAAAGTCAACTATAGATTGAACTTAACTACAGCACCTGAATTAAACAAACCATTGTTTTAAGAAATTGTTATGTAAGAAGGCAGGGGGGATTTTCCACATAGATGTGAGCCTCTCATCTTCTAAGGAAGCTCACACCCTGGCAACCCTTGGTTACGTGGGATGAGTTTCAACTTTGTGGGTCTTTTAGGTGCAACAAATACAGCAGTTTCCAATTCAAGCGGTATCTATGGGAAACAGAACAGATGTTTACTGATTGGATTATTAAGACCTGCTCTGAATTTTAAGAGAAAACCTTCAGTTATAAGGCTTACATTCAGAAAACCCACAGAGTCCAGTGTTTACATTTAGAACAGTGCTTCTCAACTTTTTTTGCACCGCGATCCAATTTTTACCATACCAGCTCAGTCGCGACCCTATATTAAATATAGGTTTAAATTAACGCTACGATCTAGCATGCAGTGCACTCTACAATTTACACCAATCAATACCTATTGCACAAATTTGATTGGATGTGCCAGTGAATTTTCACTAGTGTTCACTAGTTTTGCACTAAGCAGTTGCAGACCCAAGACCCATTCATACAGGTTAATTCTAGCAGTTACACTGGGAAATTTGATCGTGGATCACCATAGGGGGTGGCTGGTTTTAAAATGCTTACATTTCCAAGTCTGCCTCGTGACATTTTCAGAACTTGCCGCAACGCAAATTTGGGACGTGACCTATGGGTTGAGAATCGCTGATTTAGAAGACGCTTTTGTCCAAAGTGAAGCAAATCGCACATTGCAAACTGACATGCTGTCTTGGAGTCCACTAGGCATAAGTGCAGCTAGGCTGAGTGAGCTTCCAGTGAATGACCAGATACAGTGTAAGCAGTAGTGGAGCTGGAGGTACACAACAACTTCTAACAAAGCAAGAACTTAATAAGACTATTCAAGGACAAGAAGTGCTTTGGTTTCAACTTACTGTTAATGAAAGGAAATCATGTGTTGACAATAAGCCGAGAATGAGTCATCCAGAGTGGTGGAAATGAACTTGCCTCACCTGAGTTTCCTCGCAAGTGGCAAAACTGAAGTTCTGATGTGTTTGAACTAAAACCACCTTCAGGAGGATGCTGGCAAACCTCATACCGATGCAGTTCCGAAGTCCACGCCCAAATGGCAAGTAGGTGTATGGGTCCATGCTCTCTTTATTTTCCTTGCTGAACCTAGAGAGAATAATCAAAATCACCAAGTGCATTCAGGCATCCTGTTCATTTTTAAATAAAGTTGTGGCATGTATTGTGATGCCTGAAAGTCATTAGTATGTATAAATTCGGCGTATCCTTCTGTTTATTAAATTTGCTTAGCTGAACACGCCACATGCTATTGTTTTGGCAAATCATGGTAGATAAGCACTGAAGTGGCGGTGAAGAAAGTGACAACTCAACAGCCACAACGTCTTTTGAAAGAGGAGATATCATCAATAAAAAAGGTAAAAAGACGGTGGTGTGGTACTTTTTGAAGTTTAGTTTTTGCAGTTCGACATGGTTATTGAACATGAGGATATGCCAAATTTATACAGACAGATAAGGAGATAAGGGGGCGTTTGTTAGACGAATCTGTGAGCAGGTGACACATCATCTGTGGTCTAGTGACCCACATCCTACTTACAGAGGAATCGAAGCATTATGTACATCTGAATCTGTTCCTTGAAGACTTGCAGTCAGGGTGGATGATGGGACAGTGCTTACGAATGACACTGCAGTTGTGACCCGCTGGGCTGGCTACTTTGAGCAGTTCTTTAAAGCTGACCCTCACACACTCATATGTACACACCTTACAGACACACACTGAGCAATGGGGGCCTGAGGGGTGCCCATATAATAATAATAATTATTGATACTTTATTAATCCCTGCAGGGAAATTGTCTTTTACGCCTCCCTCAACTTGCTCTTTGCAGAGTAAGTTGTCTGTGAAGGGAAGCCACCTGTGGCGGCGCTCAGGGAGCTAATGGTTAAGGGCCTTGCTCAAGGACCTGCAGATGAGCTAAGGCTAGGATTGAACCAGTGACCTTACAACTACAAGCACACTGGCTTAGCCCACTGAGCCACATGCTGCCCCCTAATAAGCCCCTCTCTAGGCCCGTGCAGTGTGGTGGGGTTGGTGGAGCCGGGGCAATCTTAAAGGTGTTGTGGGTGGTCTTGATGGGGGGAGCGGCCCCCTCCGGTGGTGGCGGGCCGGGTGGGGGCCTGGGCCGTGCAGATGTGGGGTGGGGCCCCGGCAGGTGTTCCAGGTACTCTGGGATGCTCCGTGTGCTGGCGACAGCTTTGGGGGTTTGGTCTTGGGTTGGGTGGGAGGCCCTACCTTCTTCTATGGTCCCGGGGTCGGCTTCCTGGCAGGTGGGGTGGCCCCTCTCCGTGGTCTTCCTCCATTCCCTGCTCCCCCTCAGCATTACCAGTGCTGGGTCGCCGTAGCGGGCTGTGGTCCGCCTCGCCGGGGGGGCAGGGTCTGGGGGGCTTGGTCCTCTCCAGTGCGTGGTGGGTCTTCTGCTGGGGCTGAGCACCGGTTCTGGGCCCGGCTTGTGCCAGGGCTGGGGGTTTTGGGCTGGGCTGGTGGCTCCCCGTCCGGCATCCTCTAGGTGGGCCCCTCGTGCCTCACATGGTTCTCGGCAGGTTGGGCACATGCTTGTCTCCTGGGCCGGGGGTATTAAAGGGCCGGGGCCCTTCGTTCTGGGGACAGCTGGAGGCCCTGTTGGCTTGGTTAGCGGTAACTTTAAGATAAGATAAGATAAGATAGGCTTTATTAGTCCCACAGGTAGGAAATTTGCATTTTACAGCAGCAAAGTGGACAGTGCAACAGAAATAAGCAGAATGCAGAAAGTCCTTAAGCAATAGCAGTAATATCAAACAATAGAAAATAAAATACAATATGATCAAGAACTGTACAATATGCCAAAAATAAAGTATAAACGGGTTATATTGATTGATTGATTGATTGATAAATAATAATTAAGTATATATATGTTATTAGCAGCAATAAAACAAGTATTGTAACATGGGCAGTGGTGGCTTAATGGTTAGGGGTGTGCACTTGTAATTGAAAGATTGCAGGTTTGAATCCCCGACCACCAAGGTACTGCCCCCAAGCACTGCTCCCCAGGCACGGAATTAGCTGCCCCCTGCTATGTCACATTGTCACATATGGGTTAAATGCAAAGAACACATTTCTTTGTGGTGTGTCGACAATGACAATTAATCACAAAATTCTAATAAAAACAGTCTCAATATATATGTGGTAATATATGAGCATGTGATTAGGTATGTGCTTATTGTTTGTTGTAAAGTCTGATGGCAGATGGAAGAAAAGACCTGCGGTATCTCTCTGTCACACACCTTGGATGCAGCAGTCTGTCGCTGATGGAGCTGCTCAGTACTGACAGTGTGTCCTGTAATGGGTGGGAGATGTGCTCCAACAGGGAATGTAGCTTAGCCATCGTTCTCCTGTCGCTCACCCCCTCCACTGAATCAAGGGGACATCCCAAGACAGAGCTGGCTTCTTTAATCAGCCTGTTCAGATTTTTCCTCTCCCCAGTAGAAATGCTGCTGCCCCAACAGACCACGCCATAGAAGATGGCTGATGCCACCAATCATAAAGGTTCTTCAGGAGTGGCCCCTGCACTCCAAAGGACCTCAGTCTGCGTAGCAGATACAACCTGCTCTGACCTTTATTGTAAATAGTGTTTGTATTGTGGGTCCAGTCCAGTTTATTGTTCAGATGAACACCCAGATACTTATAGGACTCAACAATCTGAATGTCCATCCCCTGGATGTTCATTGGTGTAGGTGGAGGATGTTTGTGCCTACAAAAATCTTTGGCTGGGGCGTCGGGGTGGAAGGGTGTGGCTGCTGCCCCCCACATTAACTACTAGCACATCAATGGACAAATTGTCACACTTGCAAACACGCAAAGATACATACAAACATAGGTACATATCCACACCTACCTCTACGCCACACACACGTAGCGTGGTGGAATTGCACCAATTGCTAGCTGCTGTGCTGCCCTGCCCTTATGAGTGTGACAGTGGAGGAGAAAAAAGGAAAAAAAGGGGGAAAGAAAGAGAAAAAATATATATATAAAAAAAATAAAGCTGACCCTCCAGCTAGGATGCTGGACATCTCTGGGCCCATGGTTTTTGAAGCTGATCCTCCGATCAGCTGTGAGCCAACCAATCTCACTGAGATTTCACAGGTGGTGAATCAGCTGGGGGTAGGGATGGCTATAGGGATCTGTGGTATCCGGGGTGAACTTCTCCAGGCTGGTGGTTAGGCTGTCCTCCTGGCATTGCAGGCAATCTTTGCTTTCATTTGGGAGTTAGTCATCATCCCAACTGACTGGAACATGGAACTTGTATTCCGTATCTGGAAAGGGAAGGGTAATAGCCTGGATTGTGGCAACTACAAGGGGATAACACTGCACTCAGTGCTGGGTAAGGTCCTTGCTAGGGTCATCCTTAACAGGATGATCACTTGCTCGCTTGTCAATGACCGGAGCAGTCTGGTTTTACACCTAAGAAATCTACCATTGACTGTATCCTGGCACTGAGGGTTTTTCATCAAGCAAAACGTGAATATCAGTAGAGGTTCTTTGGACGTGCATGAGGAACGAAGGCTAGCTTCTCTGGTCCAAACCCACAGGAGAGCTACTGTAGCACAAAAAGTTAATGCTGGCTATCATAGAAAGGTGCCAGAAAAGCCGGATGCGTGATCTTCATTTACCTGGGAAAGAGATGGCACCAGGATGCACTATGGGAAGGCGGCAAGCCGGCAGAAGCAGCGTGATGCTCTGGGGAAACCTTGGGTCCTGCCATTCATGTTGATGTTACTTTGACACGTACCACCTACCTAAACGCTGTTGCAAACCAAGTACACCCCTTCATTCAGTCAGTTCTGTTTGATTGAATGTATTGTGGGGAACTTGGCAAAATTAATTATGGGAGAATTTAATCATATAACTTTTTTTTGTGGTGGGGTGTAAGGTAGGCTTGTAATAATATTTTATGTAGACTGGTATTTTCATTTGGTGAAGTTGGTTAGGTGAAGAGAGACCTCCCTCCCATCTTGGCAAAATTTATTGTGGGGAAATCTGATCTTTTCACCTAACTCTAGTCCAGTCCAGTCTACTCAATGATGGCACATGAAAGAACAGACACAGGTCTAGTGAACCTAATTAGTTTAAGACAAATCACAGGAAATGCCTTAGGTTTGCCAGATAAATGGGTTTACTGTGCAGTCAGATCCCAGGATTTGCTCTCAACTGGCTACTGTATTTGTGTCTGTATGTCTCAGTATTTCTGAAAAGAGAGCAATTAACCACATTTAACTGTTCGAAACATGAATTCAGCCATCAGGTAGGATAAAGTTTGTCAGTGTAGCCATGTAAGTTTTGGGGAAAATGTGAGGCTTAGGGTTTGCTCCCATCCTGTACATTGTATATACTGAAAAATAAAATGCTGTGTCCAGAATATGGGATGCAAGTAAAGTGTCAACAGGGTCCCTTACCTCAAGCAATTGAGCTTTATGCTAACAATGCCAGGGACCACACATGCACTGTAGCACTTCCCTCTATTGTAAGTCTTTCATGAATAAAAATGTAAGTTAAATGTACATTGTGTGCAGCAAAAAACGGTCAGTGGCAACTTCGGGACTCCCGACTATACCATCAGTGTATCTGTTATAGCTCTTACTGTTATGCCATGGAAAATACTGGTGATAGTGCAAATGAGAAATAAGTAAAATATAAATATTCATATATATATAAGCCATATAAAAAATTAATAATATAAATTACATTTCAAGACATGGACATTAAGATATATAAGAAGAAATACAGGTAACCAGCTCATTGGTGTGGAATGATTCTACAAACTGGTGTGTAAGTGGAATGTGCAGTAAATGAGTTGGTGTAGATTCAGAGTTACATGTCACAACTAGGACTCAGGTATGAGTACATGTAAGATTCAGGTAAAAACATATTTATTGGCTCTCTCATTTCCATTTGATCCATCCAGCACTTTGAGAAATCATATCGATTGGTGAGTGTGTGAGAAGTATAGATTAGATCATTAAGCTCAAAGTTGCAGGGATTTTAGGATCTGTAGCAGCTTGGATCGAAAACTGGTTAACAGACAGGAAGCAGCGAGTAGTTATGAGAGGCACAATGTCACAGTGGGCCTGCGTTCATAGTGGGGTACCGCAGGGTTCAATTTTAGGACCATTATTGTTCCT
>JAODKC010000048.1:7109435-7123950 GCA_026777985.1 Mormyrops attenuatus | reverse complement strand
CCCCCCCCCCCCCCCCCCCCCCCCCCCCCCCCCCCCCCCCCCCCCCCCGCCCCCCCGGCCTCAGTTGACCTGCGACGTTCAGGATCACGGAGGGACTTGTTTTGTTCTCCCCGTTCTTCTCATTCATGGCCTGGACATGGTCAGCTGTGGTTGTGGACAGTACCACCAGTTGATTGTCCAGCATTATGGCTCGATGGAGGAGTACACGTTAGCCACTTATCCTCAGGAGGCTGCTCTATGAAAATAACCCCATATTTGGGAACTGAAGCGGTGTTCATCTAGCAATCCAACAAGATATCAGTTACTTCTTGGAGAACAGAGGAAATTCTTGTTACTTTTCATAGCTTTACTGTTCATTTTCATATGTTTTAATGTTAAATTGTGTGTTTTTCTGCTCAAATATACACTCAATACAAAGATGATTAGCTATAAACATTTTCTTTGATTTCCTAAGACTTTTGCACAATATTATATTGTCAGTAACTGAGAATTCCATGGATTGGGCATGTAGGTTGTGGTGGGAATATAACACAGATTTACTGGATCCTGTTTTTTTACAGTGAGACATAGAGAGTAAAATGCAAAAAACTAAGGTAAGCACACAACAGGGGTGTGGGCAAAGGAGCCCCTTAGTCTGCTTAGTCTGGCTGCTGAAGAGTTGGAATGGGCTAGAATGCTGATCCCAGAAAACCATGCTAGATTTCCACCATGCGGGTATAATCTGCTGATCTGCCTTATGAGCTTTCTGTTCACTGGAAGTTAACCATAACTCACTTATCTCCGACAGACTCTTGTGTGGTTCAAATGCCATTTGGGGAGGACTTTGAGGGTAAGGGATTATGGGCAACAAATTGTTTGCCAGTCAGCACTTATTTAGCTTCTGCACATATTTAGTGGTGGCCCCTGGGGCTGGAAACCCTGGAGGTAACCTTGGACGAGAGGAGATCACCCAACCTGCAACATTATGTAATTACCTACACCATAAAGCCTGTCTACATCAATGTACTCATAAATCATGAGGAAAATCTCGATTTACAACCCATGTTTGTGTTGCGAGATTTGAAGTACCGCAGTGTCCTACGCACGTGCCTGACCTTTACCGGTTATGACAGCCCTGCTTTGTCATGTTCTCGACTCACAGTAGTGGACGTAGATGATGATATTATGGTCTGTCCGCCTGCCTTATAGGAAATAACAGAGATCATCCCCCCCCCCACTAGGGTGGTCCTTAAAAATGAAACTTTGAAAATGCTACTTCTCGCCTTATTCTGTTATCTTATATAAGAAAACATTTCAGGAACTTTTAATGGTTCTTTAAGCATGTTTAGAGGTCGCTTAAGCAGCTAGAATGGCTAAAGCCTCGTTTAGTCATTCGCCGTCAGTAATACTTGTAAATCTCTCAGGTCATTCATTTCATTGTTAGCAACAATGTGCTAAACGTCTTATTTTTTCAGTTTAGCATCAAGGGTGCTCTCTACCGTATTTTTCTGTACTTATTTCTTAGTTTGGTTAATTTAAATTAAAAATAGACCATGGAAAATATAAAGAATGTTAAAATAAGGTAGCAACCACACAATAAGGACTTTTTAAAATAATGCCTTTCCTTGTTCTTAACTTTTGTGAGAAATTTAAATTTCACAAATTACATTTTTTTTACATGGTGCTTCATTTGGTCATGTTTTATGATTCCTGATGTTTTTTTTTTAGTTAAATTGGCTAAATGTTAAGGAATGGGGTAGAGAGAGCATCAGGTGAAAGTCATCAAGGAGAAGGAGCATCAGGGGGAGCCTGCTAAATGTGCACAGGTGGAGGCGAAATTGTGCATAAACATAAAAAAGGTAAGGACTTTGTAAGTCAAGATAAGGACTTTGTAAGTTAAGGTAAGGACTTTCTAAGTTAAGGTAAGGACTTTGTTACGAAAGGTTCTATGACATTGTTCAAGCAACTTGGGCTCTGCACTGGGATTCTTGACACTGATGTGGATCAGTGAAGGAACAAGGAGTATAAGACTGGTCTTCATGTTGTCCACCACATTGTCAATGATAATGCAGAACAAGGTGTTTCACTAATTGAAGAAGAGAATTCGATTCTCACGAAGAAGAAAAGCCAAAAGCAGTATCTACTACAGGTCATTTAGTATCATGAAGAATGCCAGCCTGACTGTTCTAAGAAAAATCTGATGTGAAACTAGATACTGTCAGTTATCTAAAAAATTTGATAATTTGTGACAACTGACTACATTTAATGTCCATTTTTCAGTGATATTGTTGCTTATACACCGATAATAGGTTCAGGTCAGGTCAGGTTGGGGAGCATGCGCTAATGCCGCGCATTGCTGCACCCACCACATGGCGAAACTCCTTGGGATCCCAGGTGGAGACCCCCCAGGTAGACACATGGTCCAGTCCCATACTCCGGAAATGGCCATCCATCTGCTGTAGCCAGGTGTTACGTGGGCATCCCCTTGGCCTGATCCAGCCACTTGGGTCCTCAGCAATGAGGATCCTGCAAGCCGGATCACCCTCAGGGAAATGCGCCACATGGCCATAGTGCCATAACTGACGCTCCCTCACAATGCAGGTGATGTGCCTTATTCAGGACTCCTCTAGCAACTGCTCATTCAACACAAAGTCAAACCAATGGTACCCAAGGATTCTCCAAAGGGACACCGAAGGAGTCCAGTCTTTGTCTTGGCTCACTGGATAGCATCCATATCTCACAGCTACACAGCAAGACAGGGAGCACAAGGACTCTAAAGACTTGGACCTTCATCCTCTTTCAAAGATATCGGGAGCTCTACACACCCCTTTCCAGTGACCTCATGACCCCCCATGCTCTCCCAATCCATTTGCTGACTTCATAGGAAGAGTCACCAGAAACATGAATGTTGCTGCCAAGGTAGGTAAATCTCTCGACAAGGTCGACATTCTCCCCACAGGCAGACACACTATTGATGGCTGTGCCTAAGAAGTCATTAAAGGCCTGGATCTTGGTCTTTATCCAGGACACTTCCTAAACACTCAGACTCCTCACTCAGTCTCTCAAGAGCCTCAATCAGAAGCTCCATTGACTCCGCAAAAATCACAGCATCGTCGGCAAAGTCAAGATGAGTAAATCTTTCTTCACCAACAGATGCTCCACAACTGCAGGACCCCACAACTCTGCGCAATGCCCAGTCCATGCAAGCATTGAACAGAGTTGGAGAAGGAAACACCCCTGGTGAACCCCAGAATCAACTGAGTACCAGTGTACAGGCTGGCTCATGTTGTCCAGCAACTTCGGGGGGGAACCCGCGACGTCTCAGGATGTCCCACAGGGCAACTTGATCAATTGAGTCAAACGCTTTACGAAAATTGACAAAGGATGCAAAGAACCTCTGCCGATATTTGTGCTTGTGCTCAATAAGAACGCTCAGTGCCAGGATGCATTAGACTTCTTAGGCGTAAAAACAGACAGGTGAGCAAGTGATCATGGATCCTGTTAAGGATGACCCTATCAATCCAGTCCGCAACAGTTACAGCTACTCCCTGAGTATGGCAGCCATCAGACTGACCAGACCAAAAGTAAGTATACCCGGCTACAGAGATTTGGCCACCGACGAGTGGAGTTTGTGAAGCTCCTCCGACAGCAGAGGAAGGTGGTCATCTTGCCGGAGAGACGAGACGTTCCATGCGCCTACCCGGATGGGCCGCCTCAAACTGGGACCCAAGTGCCGCCATGCAGCGGGCAATGCCTCAGCACCACACCAGCCCCGATCCCCAACAGGTCTGACCCTATCAGCTCTCTGACAGTTTTGACAGTTCTGCGCATGAGGCTCCCAAAGGCTTTCCTCCATCCCCTTCATGATGGGTGGCTGCCGCAGAACTGCTCCCGTGGAGAGCAGAAAGGTATTGTGCCTGTTTAGGCCGAGCTGTTGTGAGTTGTTTTACAGCGGCTGGAGTGCCAATTCTGCCACCAACCCCCAGAATTTTTCCCTGCAAGTTGGAGGACCATGTGCAGTGCCGGATGCAGTTTAACGGCATGCCCAGGACAAATGAGTATAATAATAGGTTAAAGGTAAATATTTTAGTTGCTTCTCAGAGCTGTTTTTGTAACCTTAGACTAGCAAAAGATAAAAGTAAGTTCAAAGACCAATATTTGAAAGCTGTATGGTTCTGTCAACTAGCGTTTTTATAATTTTTCAATTTCCCCACACTTTGATTTTGTCCAGAAACCTCTAAACATCACTAAAACTATGAATTTTTTTGCCAGGAATACTTTTGTACACGGCATCACTCACTGGGTGAGTGCATGAAAACCTACCATGTTAAAATTTGACTCATAGTAATGACCCCCCCCCCCCCCTAATATGATATCAACTGACCCAGTGGCACTTCCACAAAATCATTTTTGGGGGAGGTCTTCTACATTCTTGTCAAGCAATGAGTTTTTCTGTGGGAATATATTTCTTGAATATACAGTATGTACACTAATTTTCAGGACAATGCAATTATATGACTCATTTTAGCTCCCTGCCTCGTGAACTAGAGTAGTTGATTACACTTTGCATGCCACAGCTTGTCAAGGCTCAGAAACTTTTTCTTAATTATTATGAAAATTGGCTGTTATGTTTAACATAATATTAACTTGTCAAGTGAATAAGAAAATAATGGGTTGTTAACTAGCACTTGTGGGACCAGCTTCTGAAAAACATTTTTACATAATTTAGCTGAGTATCTCGTGTCATGGCAATTGTTGCCTGGAAACCAAACCCTCACATCATCACAACAGACACCAGGAAGGGATCTAAAAAAGGTCAGTGTGTCTCTGCCTCGTTAAGTTCAGGTTCATCTAGGGTATGCTGGAGAAGGTGGTCTGGTGAACCTTGCTGCTTCTGCACATAAACAGCCATTTTAGTTTGGTGGCACAAAATGAATCTGCATTACAATCCCACAAAGGACCTCTGGTGCTTAAAAAGTACAACAGTGTAAGTAAAGGGTTTGCAGCCCTTGGCAGGAGGAGGAGCCATTAGATCACACTCTGGGAGTAATTACACAGGCAGCTGGCATCCCTCCACAGGGCCGCACAGTGGGAGCAGCGATGCCGCGGCAGTGCCTCATTTTCCCTGTAATGCTTCAACTCAATTAACCCTCTGAGCCCGGCTGAGCCCGTTGACAATGCAGCCAGGCTCAGAGGGTTAAAGAAACAAACCCCAGCACCAGCCCCCAAATGTTTCCCTGCAAGTTGGAGGACTGCTTGCAGGGCTGGATGCAGCATCATAACCAAGTCAAAAAGGTGATTTCGAACCTGATAAAGTGTAGGTATAGATTTTGGTATACTATTCATCAGAGTTCAAAAATAGTAAATAGTGTAAACGACAAATACGTTGATCCGCTTCACAGGGATAAGCCTCTAATCATCTAATTTTTCTCTTTGCTGTCACCAAGTGCTGTTGGTTCAATTTTGGTGCAGTTTGTCTCAGTTTGTATGAAAAACAGGTCCAGACACCTGTGCCTGCAAAGTTTGGAAAAGATCGGATAAATGATTTTGGAGTATTCTCAAGGGTCTGAACTGCCCGTGTCATTGCTATGAATATGCTTCAGTTTTGAGGTAATTTCTCATAATTTGTTCAGGTCCGTACCTTCAAGCTTACAACACATCTGCAAAGGTTGAAAGAGAGTGGTCAAATGCTTTTTGAGTTATCACGCTAATAGGATTAATTGTCGAAACTGCCCCCTGTTTTTACTATCACTATGCAGTGTTACTTCAGTTTTTGGGTGACTAATCTTTAAAATTTTTTATTTTTTTTTTAGGTTTTAGTTCCACACCCCTAAAATGCCTCTGCAAAAAAAGATCTGTCAAAAGTGTTTGAGTTATCGCCTTACACATCAATGTGCTAAAACTGTATGCATTCTCCACAGTCTGATAATACAATTATTTCCATACTGAGTATTCTTACCTTTTTATTTTGGTTATTTTAAGGCTAATCATATGAGATTCACAGCCATCTTGGGCAGGATCATCACTATTTGGTTTATCTCCTGCCGTCTTCAGTTCCAGATCAGGCCATGACTGATACCACTTGTTCGTCCACTGCAGCATGGTTTTGGAAGCTGAGTTTCTCGTAGTTTCAGAGGGTCAGACTGGCTGGGGTGGAGGAGGCTGGAGCTGAATTTCACTCCATCACACCCATGAAATTCACGGATCAGAACTCCTTATGAATCTGCCACAGCTTTTCTGCCAACATTAGGTCTGGTGGAGCCTCCTGTCACACAAAGCCTGCAGTAAAGTACAAAATGTCTGATTTATTGGACACTTTATTTCCATTATCTGAGATAAATAGAACTTGCTCTCAAAGACCATAAAGTATATGACAGGTTATGTTTTTATTTAGTTACAAAGATACTACAGTGTTAAGCCCTAAGCACAGGGGGCAATGTGGCAACATTACCGGTCATGCAGCGTGACCATACAGTACAAATACACGTTTCCATTTAGCAGCCCAGATGACACTTTCAAAACAGAGACCTGCCACTCCAGGGCAGCACATGACAGTGCACCTGAAATGCCAGTACCCGTGAGTAGTGTAACGCCACACCGTTAAATGGTGAAACAGAAACCAGTTCAGGAGTGGAGGAGCCACCCCTGGAAGGCTAAAGGCGAAGCACACCTGCAGAAGCCTGAGCGACACTGGCTAATACCCCACTGAGGCCCCACTCAGTGTTCCCTGATGGATTCCTCCTCCAGGCCAGCAGAGGGCACAGTGGATAAGGGGCTGAACCAGTGACTAAAAAAGGACACCAGCATGTAACAGGAACTATTAGTGTGGATAAATCTTGACAGCTCTGACACCCCCGAGTTTGACCTATGGGCCATGATTGTGCAGAGTGAGTCTTTCCAATTCCTTTCCACTTACTGCAAATAAACATGGAAAAAAACTCAACTTCTTTACCTGATTACTTTCCGCATGTACTGAGGTGGGGGGGGGGCAACTAATCAGACATAGTGGCATTTCAGAGACCTTGACTAGGACCCCATTCCCCACCTTCTCATAAAGACAGCCAGAGCTCACTCACTCATCAGCAAGCCAAATCCTGACTAGTAATGTGGTCAAAGCAACAAAGGTCCTTGCAGGTGGAATCCGTTGGGCAATTTGGCCACTCGTCTTGAGGCACAGCATGGTGAGGCACGACGTGCCCTCCTGAGAAGCGTGGCCCTGATTGACAATCAATTTACAGCTTTAATGAACGGAAGGGATCTTTATTTCAATACCAAACTCAAACATTAAGGTACAAACCAAAGAACTGCGAGGGGTCAATACAAGAGGCAGTGAGGAGAAATCAGGAGGGACAAGGGCTAATCTAGATGCAGTAAGGACTTGGCTAAAACTATAACAAAAAAGACTGATACAAAACATGAGGAGAAAACAATACAGAGCACTAACAATGACTGACAAAGGAAGGGGGCCTGAGCAGGAACTTAAATACACATGCAGACAATGAGAGTAAACCAGGAACAGGTAATTGACAATGAGCCGAACACTAGGAACGACATGTAACAGGAAACAAGTGACGGTAATTAGGAACAAGAGGCAGAAACAAGAGGTAGAAAAGACAGGATGTTCAGCGACATCTGCTGGCCAAATGGGAATATGACAGCAATGGTAGGGGCAAATCCTGACAGTATAATCTTAAGGGTGGTCTCTTGAAGCCTACACCAAACAATGATTAGGTGAATTGCCCATAGTGTGTCTTTGTGTGAGTGTTTCTGTTCCCTGTGATTCTCTGGCATCCTGCCCAAGGTGGATCCTGAATCGCAATGTTTGCCTCGAGGTTCCTTGAATCATTCTTTTCTACATCAGCACACATGCTGTGAGCATGTCATAGAGATGCGCGTGTTACGTGTATACCTCTCCCGTAACAAAACATAAAAACATAAGAACTAAGGACCTCCAAATGGAAACAGCGGAGTTAAGGACCCATGCAGCACACCACAGTGTGATCACAGAAGTAACAAAATACCTTTTTTCCCAGACGTAAGTTGCGTGATTTGGAAAATCAGTTTATAAAACATCTCCGTGGACCCCCTTAACAGCTCTATGCACCAAAGGCCACTGAACTAAACTATTTAATTAACTTGATTATCTGAGTATATTTCACTGAGACAGGCACTACTTCAGCATGATTTAAGGTTACTGATGTCTGGAGTTGAGCAATGTAATGTAATGTAACCAATATAAATTCATCATGTGCTGGGGGGCGGGGGGTGGTTTTAAAATGAACAGGCCATTAAAACAAAAGGGGTCCTGCAATGTGAGCCAGTATTAATTATCACTAATTACTATGTGAGATGTTGAGATTAGGCCGGGTGACGCATGTCAAGAGCAACTCCAAAGTCTCAGTATGACACAAGGAAGAGCAGCTTTAAAAAGCTCACAGAAATAACGGGTGTCATGTGTGTGGGGAGGGAGAGAAATTAAATGCGAGTGACAGGTTCACACTTGTCGTTGTGCAGAAATGGGGCCGTTTGCGTAAAGTGGCCAGGCTGAAAGATAATGATGGCATTTTTAATGCTCGTCTGATCTGGCTGAGCACCAGACGCCTTGTTCTAAAGTATATCAAGAGTTTAAAGGGGGAAGAGAACCCAGCGGACATGCGGAGGGGGATCGATCAGATGGGCCTTTTCGGCACAGACATCCTATTTCAGGACATCAGCTCGAAGTGCTCCTTCAGACCGGCTCGTTATGTGAGAAAGATGAGAAACCGCGAAACACGCTGATCTGTACGGCATCAAGGAGATCCAGCTATATCTGTCCCATTCTCTATCACATGCTGCCGAGAATAGCAGGGCTGGGTGTCCAATCTTCAGCTGAGGGTGGGGAACACTAGGGCACTGTTGCTGTACCTGTCAGTGAGGTACTTAACATGCTTCACAGTTTACAATTCCTGGTTCTTCTAGAAAATTTACGTTAAGTCTTTGCCATGACCCTGCTTTGAAAGCAGACAATCGGCGACAAAACTTAAAACCTTTAGAGATGGTATACATTTAAAACAACTGCTGACATTATTTTATTCACTGAATGGAGAAAAATCTTTCATGTAAATGTAAATGTAAAAATTAAATTCAATGTAAAATCAATCAAGCAACAATAGTCTGTATATACAATAAGATTTCACACAAACAGAAGGAGATTCCACTGATCAGAGTGTATTGCAAAATGGAGCAGATGAGTTGCTTGCTTCTATTGCCATGATGGACGGTGTGCAATAACTCCCCCATTAACTCCCCCACTAACTCCCCCACTAACTCCTTCACTAACTCCTTCACTAACTCCTCTACTTGCCAGCCAGGGGAGGATAAAGATCTACACGTTCCTCCAAAAGGAAATCCTCACACACTTTGTCAATTGGACCTACAGCTCAATGAAACTCAGATTTTTTTTTTTTAAAATAAAGCAGAACAATAACAGAAGTTATGCTCATTTGGGCGAATGTCCACCATCCATAAGCAGCAAGTTCCTCTCACAGAAGGCAGTGGACCGAAACACCACTGGGAATTTTTGCTAAATTGTGGAATTTCACAAAAAAAAACAGCTATGATTCTCCCTCCCACAGACGTTTCAGCTCCATCTGTCTGAAGCCCATTAATCAAAAGCCTGGAAGAAGTATCAGAAAAGGTTTTGCCTACTAAAATAGATATGAAGTTTTGAAGTATGAAGTTAAATGGGTTATTGGCACTTGTAAAACACTTAATTATTTAGCTGTGAAGACAGACTCACTGTTGCGCCCTAAAGCAAGCTGTCTTTTGTGTCTGTGTTTGGGAAACTAAAATATGCTTCCTGGATCTTCCAGCCTTTAGAGGAATAGAATTGAGCCGTCCATATGTTTCTATGTGGACGTTTATTTGGTTTATTTAAAAGATCTTGATTAAATGTAATATGTTTAGCGGTTTTCAAAATCATATATATCTCAACAGACGGTGCCCGCTCTGACAAAGTCAATTAGCAGTGAGTCCTTAAGTATAACTAAGACTAACTAATTTTGTTGTATTTGCCCATGTTTTATGCAGCCAACACTGAAAAGTTTAATTTGTGAGTATTGTAAACTGTTGCATGCAAAAGCAAACTCTCCTTTGTCTGTGAAGGGAGAAGAACCCCAAGAAGTTCTTATGTTTATGAGAAAGTGAGGAAGTATCTTTAATACAGTCCAAAGTTTGTTTCTATTTTTTTTGATTTGGAATGTTTTCTTGAAATGAAATGTCTTTTCCTGGCCTACAAGCAAAGTCTTTTAGTTTTATTTTGTTTAAATCATATTCACCTCCAGACTGCCTTCATCCCTAACCAACCTCTCCCATCATATTGCACTCCCCATTAGGGTGGGTTGATTTTGTAAATATGATGTTGGACTGACTGAGATTGATAGATTTATATATAGTAACAAATAAAAACCTTACACATGTTGAAAAAAAGGAAAAACTTTTTCAGGATAACGAGTCAGATTTCCGTCTAATTTTTCGCATATATCCGGTTAGGATTAGGGTTAGGGTTGTGCATTGCAAGCTCCAGTTGTTGTTCTTTTACATTAGTTGTTGTTCTTGACATTGTTGTTGTTGTTCTACATTTTGCTGTTCCTGGGAATATTTAATTTTTATTGCTTTTTTGCATGTTACAATGTTGATATAATAGCTAAAAAGCGAAAATCTACTACAGTATTGACTAGAACAGAGAGCAGCAAGAAATTCTGTGGATAACCATCCCCTTTGGATACAACAGAGCCTCCGACGTTGCGTCAAGTGAATCAATACAGATTTGAAAGAATATGACGTTTCCAAATTAATTTCAAAGGATGTTATTGAGGTCTGGCGATCGGTGAACCCACGGTTGCCACTCTATCATGAATATTACATTGTAAAGAAGATAGATGAAGCTTGTTTCCAGAAGACGAAAAAGATCAACTGGAAGACGCTTTCAACAGTCCAGCAACAAAATTTGGAGGAAAGCCTTGACAAACTTTTCGACATTTCTTTTCAACATATAGTCTGCTGATTTGGCAGATTTGAGGCATTATTTGAGGCCAGAATACTGAGCCAGCGCGGAAGACCGCACCCCCGCCAGAAGACCGAGTGCTGTTCCTGTCTGCAGCCAGCGTGAGAACGACCCTCGCTAGAGTCAACCCTCGGCAAGCTGCTGGACCCAACAACGTACCCGGACGTGTGCTCGGACCCTGCGCTGACCAGCTAGCTGACATCCTTGCGGACATCTTCAACACCTCCCTGAGGCAAGCTGTCGTCCCGCAGTGCTTCAAGGCCACCACCATCAGACCTGTTCCGAAGAAGGCCACCGTCTCCGAGCTCAACGACTACCACCCAGTAGCACTTACTCCAATCACCATGAAGTGCTTTGAGCGACTAGTCCTGAACCACATCAAGAACCAGCTCTCCCCCACACTAGACCCACTGCAGATCAACAGACGATGCAATCTCACTTGCACTTCATCTGTCCCTGTCACACCTGGAACACCGAAACACCCACGTGAGGATGCTGTTCATTGACTTCAGCTCAGCATTCAACACCATCATCCCTCAGCAGCTGATTGCCAAGCTGGACCTGCTCAGACTAAACACCTCCACCTGCAACTGGATTCTGGACTTCCTCAGTGGAAGGCCCCAGACAGTCCAGATCGGCACCATTAGCTCCAACACCATCACGCTAAACACAGGCGCCCCCCAGGGATGTGTGCTGAGCCCGCTCCTCTTCACGCTCCTGACACACAACTGCACCTCCAGCTCCAGTACAAATCACATCATTAAATTCGCGGCTGACACCACTGTTGTGGGACTCATCAGGAACAACGATGAGACGGCATACAGTGAAGAGGTGCAACGGCTGGCGGTCTGGTGCAAGGACAATAATCTGTCTCTTAACGTTGACAAAACTAAAGAGCTGATTATCGACTTCAGGAAGACCAAGACTGACCATCCAGCGCTGAACATCAACGGCGCCGCAGTGGAGAGAGTGAAGAGCACCAAATTCCTTGGTGTTCACATCACAGATGACCTCTCCTGGACCAGCAACACCAGTTCCCTCACCAAAAGAGCCCAGCACCTGCACTTTCTAAGGAGACTGCAAAAGGTGCACCTCCCCAAACCCATCCTCACCACCTTCTACAGGGGCACCATCCAGAGCATTCTATCCAGTTCTATTACAGTCTGGTACGGAAATGGCCACGCCTCCGACTGCAGGGCCCTTCAGAGGATTGTGCGGACCGCTGAGCACATCATCGGCAGCTCTCTCCCCAGCCTGCAGGACACTTACACTTCCCGCTGCATCCGTAAGGCCACCAACATTGTGAGTGAGTGCTACCATCCCACCCATAAACTTTTTACCCCTCTCCCATCCAGTAGAAGATTCTGCAGCATCAGGAGCAGGTCTGCACGACTGTGCAATAGCTTCTTCCCCCAAGCAGTCCAGCTCCTGAACAGCACGCTGCCACCCCCCACACTTGAATCTGTACTGCCCACCCTGCGCCGCACTACGTAACACTGTATATATACTATCTATTAATTCCGATCCTGTCATTGCTGCTATTATGTGAATGCTTACATCTATGCATACCTGGACTTTTTACGTAATGCATTCTTGCTCAACTTGCCATATAACTTGCTCACTTTATTACTGTCTTAATTAGTTGATACTTAACGTATTCTCCATGCACTTAACATCTTCATACTTAACATATAAGCTCCATGGCTTCCTCTTTCCTCTTTATATTCAGTCCTAGTCTACTGTATTCTCTGTTCTATGCTTATTTAGATAAATGTATGTATATAGGGGTAGTGTAAATTACTACCCCTCTCACCCCCATTGTCTTGTGGCTGTTGTTTTACGTTGCACATATGGTCATGGAGCAAGATATGCTTGCTAACTTCAGAAATTTGGGAGTTAATTTGGGAGCATAAAGATGCACATATTGTTCTCCATAGCCATTTCAACAGATTTCTAGATAACCTTGGAGACTTCAGCGAGGAACAAGGCGAGAGGTTCCACCAGGATATGAAGGTGATGAGGAGAGATATCAAGGCAGATACACATGATGGCAGACTACTGTTGGAGTCTCCAACGTGATTATCCTGATGACACACATAAAAGGAAATCGCATAGACAGCGTTTTTTGAATCATTGACATTAACAACAATTAATAACTAATTAATATTATATTAATTAATCAAACCATACATAACTTTTTCCTGTCACTGTTAGATATTTTTCATTTCTTTTTTGTATGATGTTATAACTAGTAAGTAAACAGTCTAACTGAAATAAAAATATTCTTGCAATTCTGAATGCTTTTCAAACGTGTTGCGTTAATTAATTAAAGGTCCCACACGGGTCCAGTATTTCTTTGGGTTGTTGGCAGCCATTTTTTTCATTTCTGTACAACCAATAGCTGATATTTTCACAAACACCTATGGATGTTCACCCCAAGGGGAGCAGGCAGTCTGATCTGCGCTCAGTTGCCTGAATTACACACATCCCCCAAGGACTAGACACTATATTTGACTCGGCCTATTTTCTTTTTTCTATTTTTGAGCTGGGTCTGTGTAATGCATGCAGAGCCACACTTTAATATGCAGCTCACTAATGATGGTGTCCCTTAATTTGAAACATCATAACGATTCTTACACATCTTTAAAGCATTACATCCAAAACCTCATGGCCAGACTGTTCAGACCAGCGGACACTTACAGAATGTCTTTCCCAGCCTGTACAGCCTGTTTCTACTGTTCTTTTTTTCTACAGAATACTTGTCAGTACAGAAACTCTCACAAGTGTTTATTAGTCTCCGCTGTAACTCCAACCTTATCTTTTGTCCAGCTGAACCATTTTACACAGTCTGAAAAAAGCACTCATGTATAATGCATTATAGATTCCTTCATAATGCATTGTCATGCATTCATAAAGTATTACTGTATAAACATGACTATATTTATAAAAAGGCATAAAATTATAGCCATGTGTCTTATGCATTATGAATGCTCTATGAAGCTCTCATCTATAGTGTGCAATAAATACTTATATTGACCATTATAATGAATTATGAAGGTATCTATAGTGCATAAGAGCTTAAAGCATTCATAACGCGTAATAAACATGGCTATAAAGTGTTATGCCTTTTTATAGTTTTAGTCATGTTTATAATCCTTTATGAATGTATTATAGTGCATTAGAAAGGTATTTATAATGCATTATGATGACCGATTTAAGTAAAATGTTACCAGAAAATCTCTTTTTAAGCAACATGGGCAGCCATTGGTGGGGCAGACTGCCCAGGAGAGAACTGCTGCAGCACAGAAGATTGCCCTGAAATCCAGATGTTTCAGCACCTCAGGCTACCTTCCCACCAACATGAACTTGTGGCATGAACTGCGAGAATCCGGCTCATTCCACTCCAGTGTTCTAAACTAAAACACCTTCATTTCCTACTGTACATCAGCAACTGTCACAACAGTGTCAGGAAGCAATTCTTTAAAAAAGCCC
>JAODKC010000048.1:7084079-7097290 GCA_026777985.1 Mormyrops attenuatus | reverse complement strand
CCCAGATGTCAGACACTGATTAATATCTGGCCAATCTATAAAACATTACCAGGAAACAAATGTCCTTCATATATCAGTATCATCCAGCGAGAGGTGCCGTGGGACTAAAGCCTGTCCCAGACAGCACAGGGAACATGGCACTGGACATCACGAACAAAGGAACAATTTAGAGATGACACATTTTAAACTGCAGCCAGAGGAGGAACATCACGTGAACAGGGGGGCTGGGATTCAAACCCACCAACACTGAACAAACATTCCTCATTTCCAGGCCTGGTGTTGGCAGAGGGCAGGGTAGGAGATATAATGGGCGGAAATGAGGAAGGTCCAGGGAGCCCTCTGGACCCTGGAATGCTGTGAGATGGACATGGAATATGGGCCATCCTGAGCCTGTTTCACAGCAAGGTGGAATCTCCCCGGAATGCAGGACTCGAGGGCCTCAGAGGGCATTGAGCCAGAAGGCATTCAGGGGACTGCTGGACTGGATCAGAACAGTACCTTGGGACCTGCAGAACTGAAACAATGACAAGAATAGGGACAGGATGGCATCACAGTTAACCTCCTCTAGACAGCAATAGAGGGGGTATCTGGATGTACATCTCCAGACTGGCCTGGGTCTAGGTAGCAGGTCTGGATAGCATGTCCACGCCTCCCTCTCTTAGAGACGGACATCTGACCAGTCCCTCTTACGAGCTCCAGTCTGCAATGCTGATCGTGTCATGGCTGGTGCCCTGGCTGGCACGACCGTCGGTTAGAATAGGGGACCCACGGAGTGGGACTAAGAGGCAAGACTCAGAGGGTCCCACTCTAATTCCTCCAAAGAGGAATCCTCAATATCCATCCCTTCTTGTCTGGAGAGAGCCGGTGAGATGAAAATTGACTTGGTAGTGGCCAGGGAGTCAGACGTTGACATGGAGGCAACTCGGAAGTCGAGTGACAGCCAGCAGGCGACTGGTAAGGGATGAGAAGACTGCCTGGGAGACAACAGAAGACAAGGCAGATAACTGGGTGACAGTAGGAGTTGAGGCAGGCACTGGGGAGGAATCAAGAGATGAAGAAGGAGCCATGGAGACGGCCGGAATTGAAGCAAGAACCGAAGAGATGGTGCGAATTGAGGCAGAAGCTGACCAGACAGCCAGAGATAAGGCCTCACCTGGTCCGGAAGCCTGGAACTGGTTCCTCCGGCTTGGGCTCAGCAAGCTCAGGTTAGATGATGACAACCTCACCGGGCATAAATGAGGTAATTGTATAGAAGCGACACAAACGTGCTTGGATCCAGTGAGTTAGTGTTCGATGGAGTTGCTGCCCACCTTTTCCTTTACTTCTTTTCTATCTTGAAGAAGGCAGGTGGAGCAGCTACAAATTCTGGGTAACAAGCTGAGTAATCAATGAGCCCGATCTCCTCCGAGGTAAAGGACTCAGGGATGAGTAAAATGGGCATGTTCTCTTCTTCAGAGAGGGTGGTCAAATTCGGCATCCAGACTGGAGAAGTGATCCACCAGGGAACTCTCCAGAATCTTCCTCCAGTTCTTCCAGCTCACTCACTTCTAAGGAGTCAATCAGCAGGTTTTCGGTGAGCCACCGAGGCATATGGCTTAGAGCCGGGTTTCTCAACCACTGGGCTGTGGCGCACAGATAGGCCATGAACAGCATGTGGGCTGAGAATCTAAAATCGGGAGAGGCCATCAGTCTGTAAAAGGTCACCAGCACTATGCTTAATTTGAACAGTAAATATAGTGGGGCTGAACGATTTATTGATTTCAAATGAAAATTGCAATTTGAAACAACGCGATTAGCAAATCACAAACGCTGCGATTCAGGATATGCATTATACAGGACTTCTCACCCAGGGTTTAAAACTGTCCCAAGAATATTGTAGTTTTACAAATTCATGCCATCCTCTTTATGTGACAGTCATTCTTACCTATCAGATGTGCTCCAGATGTGCCGTGCTATCAGATGTTTTCATTGCTCCAGAGTCCAGTGGCGGTGTGCTTTACGCCACTCCATCTGATGCTTGGCATTGCGCTTTTTGATGTGAGGCTTTCATGCAGCTGCTCAACCATCAAAGCCCATTCTATGAAGCTCCCGGCACAGTTTTTGTGCTGCGGTTAATGCCAGAGTAAGCTTGGAACTCTGTACCTATTGAGTCAACAGAGCGCTGGTGACTTTTACATACTAAGTGCCTCAGTACTCAGTGACCCCGCTCTGTTACTTTACCGGTCTGCAACTTTGTGGCTGAGTTTCTGTTGTTCCTAAACGCTTTCACTTTGCAATATTACCACTTACACTTGACCATGGAATATCTAGCAATGAAGAAGTTTCACAAACTGACTTTTTGCAAAGGTGGCATCCTATGACAGTACCATGCTTGAATTCATTGAGCTCTTCAAAACGACACATTATTTTACAATTGTTTGTAAACCTGAGTAAATGGCTAAATTTTATATACCTCTGGCAATGAGTCTGAATGAAACACCTGAATTCAATGATTAAGAGGTGTGTCTTAGTACTTCTGTCCTTATACTGAATGTTTCCTTTCCACACAGCATGTGTTGGTCTGCGTGACACTGCAGGGATTACCTATCCAAGAGTGACTGCAGGATCACACAGTCTGCAAACAACTTCAACTATGTGCATGTATTAAAGTTGAACATTACCAAAATTTTTACTTTGATATCAATACCAACTTTGGTACATGAGTGCTAATACTAAATTGATACTGCATAACATTCCTATTTAAATATTATATTTGATTGAAATAAACAGACCTACTTATGAATTAAACCTATTGCAGTTGCTTATATATAGATAGACTCCACACAGTGTAACCCTTTTTGTCTAGCATGGCAGAAAGCACTTTAAAATGTTGGAGGAACAATCAGAGGCCTAATCAATGAAAGCATTGCTTTTGGGGGGCATTAGAATTCAGGCCTAACTTAAAACGTTAGGTGTCTCTTCACCCCAGTCCCATTCAGAGGACCAGGAAGGCTATTAATGGTACACATAGACACTCAGGTGTGCTTGGTTAACTATGTCACACTCCAGAGGCGCACGGACCAGGAAAACAGGATAAGGAGCCGCAGGATCGGGAAATGAGGGATTTATTAGGGAAAACAGCAAGGCACACGGGGCAAACAGGTAGTGACTTCAATGACAGGACTGGGGAAACATACTCTAACACGGACTTAAATACACCATAGCTATTAACAAGACTAGAAACAGCAGAAGACATTGGGGATGTCTTCCATCTTCCACACGAGGAAGCAAGGAGGGGCGTGGCACACAGGAGGATCGGACGAGCAGGGCATGACAAACTACTACGGACAAGGAAGATATTCTCTGTATCATAAACACTGAGAATATCTCATAACACCTACATTGCTCAATTGGTAATACAGCAATTAACCCACACACACACACACACACACATATATATATCTCACAGTAATATAATATCTACACTCATATTCAGCAGCCTAAGCAAGTCAAACAGGCTACTTTTCATGTGAAATAAGTAGTAATAGTATTATTAATGCCCGGCCTATAAATGATCCCTTTAACTTTTGCCTTTAGTTATTCAATATATTTGATGTATGGAATAAAGAGGCCACAATCAGGGTCCACTTAGAATAAAAAACAGGGCCATGCTGTAAAAATCAGGCGGAGCTCAAGCCGTTGGTGCCCCCCATGTTAGCATGTTTCGCATTGCTTAGAATCAGGATAGAGTGCTTTTGGTCAAAATCTTTAAAAGACTCCAAACTGTAACGCATGATAAATCGGTACAGTATGTTGTGATTCTATATCTCGTTTTGAAAATGTATCAATATACCACCCGGCCCAGATGGTCAGTATTGTATTCTCTAGCTGAATACCGTACAACCTTGATCAGTGGCACTTCCAGAACACTTCCATTTTGAAAAACGCAACACATTAAAGATCTTTCTAGAGCTAAGAATGTTTGTGAAAACTCCAACAGACAGAGAAGTTTGTCAATTGACAATGTCGTGGGTTTCTTCTTTGCCAAAATTATGCTGCAAAAACTGTATTTATTTACTGTATTCGTGACAAAAAAAGATTACAAGATTAAAAAAAACACAACATGCAGCTCTAGTAATGTCGTCCACTGTCTTGCATGTAATACATGTGCATAACAATGTTGGGAAAACAAGGAAACAAATTAGATTTAGAATTAATGAAGATAAAAGCTCTGTCCATCAAGCTGATCCCGAATCAGCTGTTGCTGTTGCAGATGGCAATCATTCTATTTCAGACTTGGCATCGACATGATGATGCCTAATTGTTCTGGTGGAAATATGAAGCAAATTTTACTACAGTGTGAAAGTAGATATATTTTCTACCTTAAAACACGATACTGAAGTGGCTTAAATGAAGAATTAGATATGATCCATTTTATGTGACTGAGTCTCATTGTCTTTTTGACCGGTGTGTCCCATTCCCAGTGTAAAAACCAACACTTATGTAGATATACCAGTGTGTATGATCATTTTTTGGTGCTGTATTATCCTAACATGTTTGCAATGACCTGATCTGCTCACAGTTGGCTTCATGTGTGTTCAATGAAGCCCTAATTTAATGATTAAATGCACCTGAATAAAGGAACAGTGGTAGTTGTAGAGAATTTCAACCAGGGGCACAGATTGGGGCCAGCTGTTGGGGGGGCATATGCATTTGACCTTAATGTCCGCCAAGAATTGCACAATTACACTAGATTGCCAGCATTAAAAAGCAAGAGACAATTTTGACAACTGATAAGTTATTTATGGAATGATTTATATTTTAGTTTTTACAAATGTGTAACTTACCCTGATTTCTTGTTTCGACTGTCTTGATTCTACAATCTTGAATATTTTTCTTGTCATTAACTTCACTTTTTGCCAGCTAAAGCGACTTGCTCCCGCGTTAAGAGTTTGCCAAGAAGATATGCTTACGTTTGTGTTTCGCCTGTTCTTAGAGCCCACAAATCTGAATGTAAATAATCATAACAGTAATAATAATGATACAGTACATTTATTTCAGATCCAAGTAGCATATGTATTTAGGAGGGCCACGGTGGGGCCATGCATGTTGTCATGGGGGCACTGGCCCCCCTGGCCCTCGCCCTAGGACCCCCCTGCTGTGGAACGGCTAACGTGGACTGAAACATTTGCACTTTTTTACTTCTTTCATTGTCTGTAATGTAAGAATTAAAAATATTTAAAAGACTAGGCAGTAAAACAACTGAGCCGTATTATATCCCAGTGTAATGATGTCTGACTTTCAGAAATAAGGAAATAATCACTTTAGAGCAATTAAAACAATCAATGACTCATTACTTGTTTTGACTGACAGCTCACAGATTACAAAGGAGAACGTAAAAGCTGCTTACAGTACACAGCAAACATTCGCTGAGTCCTTTCACTCACACAAAATAACATAATAATAGAAGCCATAAGTGACAGTAATTCAAGTGGTTCCATAACATTTGGATCTAGGTGAAAAAAACTAAATAGATGGCATTCAGGGAACTGGAAGAAATGTATCACCTAAAAATGTAAAAGTTTAAGGTTTAACAGTGCATTGGAGCTTTTCCACTGCCCCCACGCACTGAGCCATACCGTGAACTGGTGGCTTTCCATTGCAAGTTAAGCAAGCCGTATCCGAGCTTTAACCGCACTGACATGGCCCTGCTTACTCGCAGGTCCGAAACCGTGACCAAACCAAGCTGGTTGCATCACCATCATCTGATTGGTCGAAATGCACGGAGATACTAGTGTTCTGCTGATGAATTATCTGATGGACGAAGTGTAATATCTGTATATTATTCATTAGTAGTAGTATCACACATCGCAATGTATTGCTACATTTCTGATAACTTGAAAATTTCCAATCTCCTACCTTAAGTACTGTTGATCAGCTGAATAGAATGGATTTGTAATGCAAAGTTACACAAGTCAAAAGCTAAATCCGCTAGTTTTTGATACTTGCATTACACAGCAATTCTTACAGATGTGCTAGCGGAAATTAGCACACGGTAAAAAAATAATAATAATTGCACATAGTAAATCATCATGTACACCATGTGAACAGTTAACAAGCATCTCTTTGATTTCACATCACTGTCACTCTCCAAACCTGGCAGTCCCTTTACCGAGCTGACCCTTCTGCAGTGGAAAACCAAAGCGAGCTAGAACTGCGGTGTAACGAGCCTCTCTTTATGGTGCGGCTCAGGTAAGGGTCAGTCCTTGTATGCTAATGGAAAAGTGCCACGACACTGGTAGTATCCAGTGGACCCTTAAATGCGTCCGGATAGGAGTGACAAAGTGTGGAGTATGGTGGGGGCGACTTTAAAGCTCTGATGAGCCACTTCAGGTCACTTCAAATCTCACTCTGCCCTATGAGCTGAACAGCTGTTCTGTGACAACCTATGGTGATCGCTGATTTAGCATTCTGAGTGCCTAACACTCAGCATCATAACAGGACTATGAAGCCTGAACAGCAGAGTGATTTATGCTAACTGCTTGTGATGTGTCATATATATAATACTTGTACCCGACAGACAATCTGAGTCAAGAGGTAGCAGAGAGCTGCAATAAAGCAGGTAACATGTAAATAAATCTGCTTGAACGGTCAACATTTCCTCATATAAAAAGTGGAAAATGAGAGACTGATACAACATCTGAAGGATAAAATATCATTTAATTTTTCATTCTGTCCAGACATTATGCAGTTTTTTGACACTATTTTAAAAAGCAACGCTATTCCGATATATTTAAATCTTGGCCGAACTTGTCACTCTCTTGTCCTGAAGGAATTCTTCAGCTCTGCAGCTGAGAGCAGATATACGGGCAAAGACAGAAACCCAGAATGACAACATTCATTCCATCTATGCACCGCTGCTGGTGTAGGGCTACATGATACTGGAAAAATAAATCTAATATCACAATGTGAATCTTTTGTCATAAACATTACGATATAAACAAAACAGGAGATGGAAATTAATCCAAAATAAACTATAGCCAAATAGAGTTTGTTGTTATTTGTGAGGCTGGACTGTGAGTCTGCGCCACAGCCTAGGTCCCCTCATTGGAATACTGAGAGCTGTGCCTCATTGTATTTTCGGTTTTGCTTAACTGCCTATTTAATTGCTTAATTAACCGGTCTGACCGTTTTCCTCAGTGTGAGGAACTGTGGACAGATGTCTGAGAGCTTTTCTGCCTCATCTTTCCTCACGTGCCTGGGTTCCCACCTGTATGGTTCTGTGAGTGTGCTGCTACTGTTCCCTTTCTCGGTGAGTGTGTGTCCTGACCTCTCTCTCGGTGCGAGTGTGTGTACCGATCTCCCCATGTCTGCACATGTCCCTGCCCCGCCTGTTGTATTGGCTCTTTGTTAGCTCTGCTTTTGAGGTCCCCTGTTGCTGAGGCAGACCGTACAGCTGCAAGACAGCTTGATGATGTTTATTCATCTACTCGATGCTCTCATCCACTGCAATCTGACCATAAAGGAAAGAGCAAAGGTCCAAATAGTCCTTGAGGGTTAACACCTGTGAGTCTGTCAGAGTAGTGCAGGAGTGGTGCAGATGGCTGTTAGCTTGTCTTCAAGGTAAAGAGTTTTAGAGTTTTGGCTTATGATACTTCAAGTTGGCTGCAAGCATTCGGGTGAAGAGCTTTTACGCCATTCTGATTGGTGCCCTGGGTGGAACAATGACAACGGTGACCCACAGTGAAGCAACAGGCCCAAAGGACTCTGAGAACGAACTTTGGCTGGGTGTTGGGAAAAACTATTAAATGACTGTGTACTGATGTCTGGGACAAGGAAAGTGGCTACTGCTGTAGGGAGATCTTCACTCTATAAGAAGGCTGATGGCTAAACTGAGAGGATGCTGCTCTCTCCACCTGAAGTAAAGTGAGAGTTACACAGGTGATTATACACACATCTTTTACAAAGTTAATCTGCTTTTTCACATTAGAGCCCAGAGACCTGGCCCGCATTTCCATTAAAAACGACAAGTCTAACAGAAAGTGAGTATGCACACAATGACAGGCATGTACGTAGCATGTATAATGTTTTTGACAGAGAATTTTTAGGCTAATGCTAACTGAAGCCCTGGTTCTTAAATTAACATTCGTTTTTAAGAAACATTAGCTAGCTACATTAGAAGGAATTATTAATTCATGCTTGTAACTCATTATTTGCTGCATTTTTGCTGTAGATTCTGTAAATTTTGCAGTTATACAGTAGATGGCCATCACCCACTATTTGGACATATACACTCACATGCCACTGAGGGGCACAATAGTCCCTTGATTCAATCAGACATTATGTTCATCCAATACTTTTTTCGTTCCTTTTTTCCTCTTTCTCTTTTTCCTCTTTCCCCTTTTTTTCCTATTTTCTCCCTTTCCATTTTTTATATCCCCACCACCACCACCCCCCTCTGTGGAGGATGATTTATTTTTAATTCACTGAAATTCATTCAGTACTTCAGGTTCATTTCACAACACGTCACCATCTCAAACATGAGAGCAAGCACCAATTTTCGATTGTGAATCTGCAAGAAAACATGTTGCAGTCGCACGTTGAAGGCTGGCTACCAGCAATGAATACAGAATAGTGGGGCACTTTTAAAACTTTTCAGTGCTGCTTTGAGTTCCTTTTTGCAATATCAGTGGTCTTTTTAATTTGTCAATAATATACTCCATACTATGAATGTACCACTTTCTCCAGCTGTACTTTCATTTCAGCATAAACTTTCACTTTTCTTTAACTACTTTCTAACGTACTGAATTTCTGTCGATGACCAGACTGCCAATAAAGCCTTTGTCTCATCATTCGACCCGACAAAACATTGCAGCAGGTCAAGCTGGATGGCAGGATGTCGTAGCTGATAGCTTGCTGCCGTTAGCAAGCATCAATAAGATAAACAGCCTTAGACTGTCCAGCAGTTACTGAGCCGTTACTTGCTCAGTGAATATAAAGCATACCGGCTGGAGAGAATAAGCAACCCCCCCGAAAAAAACCTTTTTCCCCCCTTCAAAAAAGTGACGCAGTTATAATTCCAGCCTGACTCTGAACTCTGGAAAAAAGGCTGAAACTAGCAATGAGTCAGGAGCAGAACAGTGTAAGAATGAGGAGGACTCATTTTAAAGGCATTTCACTAATAGGATTACAAAATTCCCGATTGAGAAGACCCATTAGCACTGGAGGACACAGAGCTGGTGGTTGATTTAACAGCCGCTGCTAAGATGAAGCTACTGCAGTTATTTATGGAGGCTCTGGCCAACGCCAGGGCAGTGGTCACATCTACCATAAACATTTGCAATCCTCTGGCTCTGGGTTTTGCCCCTTTAATCATCTGCCGCGAAGCCTGTTATGATGTATATGTGTTACAAGACTTCATGATGGCGTGGACCATATTAAGACTGAAATCATGTATCTCGGGCAGCACCTGTGTGTTGGCCCTAGAAATGACATTAGAGAGGGAAGAACTGCCAGACTGAACAATCTGAAATAAAGGTTTTTTTAAGCTATTGCAAACTTCAGAAGATGAAGTCACCCTGGTCTCCACAAACTGTCTCATGCTATGTGACATAGTGTGTAGTCTTACTGCAGTCAAAACATTTAATCCAAAATGAATCCATCACCAACGAAGCTATATAAAGGTATCATGTTGCTGCTACAAACATAAAAAGTGGCCCGATATTAAATATTAATATATTTGCACATAGTCTCTACATGGTCTCATCTTCTGGCTCATAGAGTAACCGATCAACCAATCACTAAAATAGGATTTATGGGAATCCACAAGAGGTAACAGAATTAGCCAATCAAGTCACCCTTCCAAGTTCACAAAATGACAAAGGTCACCAAAGAGCACCCTGGCTGGGTAACCGTGATGACCTTTCTTATCTTTGTGAGAGCCATAAATTGCATGGGTTACAGATGAGATAAAAAGCTGTTTGGGACAACAACAAAAATCAGTGCCAATAAAATGCATTCCCTGCTGAGCTGTAGAAATACACTAAATGAAATGTGATTGTAACAACACTGATTTAGCTTAACATGTTAATTAATATGGCCTTCCCACCCCCACAAGCAGCCCAATCTCCATTTACCAGTTTTATTAAGCTCCTTAACCCTGTAAATTATTATAAAATACACGTACAAGATGAAGCCAGCAGTCACACTGGGTAAAAGACCCAGCCAGTGACAAACATACCTGGTGTGTTTCTAATTACCATCAAAGGGAGGCTTATAAATGTGCATGTCTGCTTTTGAGACCCCTGGGATAGAGAACCCTGTGTCTGACGTCTGCACTCATCGATGCTACCAGGCGTTAAATGCAGCCAGACTCACCAGTGCCTGTCTGAATATGGCAGGAGCAGGAAGCCAGCCCGTCTGAGGCGTGCCGGTCCCCCAGGTAACCCGACTAATACTCTACTATACTCACAACATAAACAGCACGTCCAAGGGCTGGTATTGCCATTTGCTTTGGTTTATACACTCTGAATACAAATATCAGTGATGCCTCCTTTCACCCACAGAACAGCTTCTGCTTGTCAGGTCCCTCTTAGGATGTGTGATGCATCGGCCCACATGGGCTCCAAAGCCTCCCACAGACGTGCTGAGTCAGCCGGGTCCCCCTCTTCTATACTCTTAAGGACATAAGAAATATACAAACGAGAGGAGGTCATTCGGCTCATCAAGCTTGTTTGGGGAGAACTCAACTAATAGCTCAGAGTTGTTAAAATCTTATCTAGCTCAGATTTTAGCTTTATGTTTTAGCTTGCAGTACACTAACAGGAAGACTATTCCCTACCCTAACTACACACTGTGTAAAGAAGTGCTTTCTCAAATCCAGTTTAAAATGTAAAATGTAAAACTGCTAATTTCCACTTATGGCCACGAATTCTAGTATTATTAATATTGAAGTAGCCATTTGGCTGAACAGCATCCAGAATCTTATATACCTGGATCATGTCGCCCCTTAGTCTCCTTTGCTCAAGACTGAACAGATTCAGCTCAGCTAACCTCTCCTCATAAGACATTCCTCTAAAGACCAAGAATCATTCTTGTAGCCCTACGTTGCACCCTTTCCAAGGCAGCAATGTCCTTTTTAAGGTAAGTAACCAAACCTGCACACAATATTCTAGGTCTAGGTCTTACCAAGGAATTATATAATTATAGCATCACCTCCCTTGACTCCACACACCTAGAGATGTAACCCAACATCCTATTGGCCTTTTTAATTGCTTCCCCACACTGACAAGAGTGGGACTTGGAAGCATCAACATACACACTGAGGTCTTTCTCATAATCAGCTACCTTTATTTCAGTGGAACCCATAAAATATCTGTACTTTATATTTCTGCTCCCTGCATGGATTACCTTACATGTATCTATGTTAAATCTCTCCTTCGTGTCACACGTTAAAAATCTGTCTTTATCTTGTCTCCATGCTTTCTTCTGTGTCGACTTAAGTGGATTTTAAGGTAAAATAGGTTTGGGATCATAGCCTTCAGCTGAGTTCACCTGAAGTACAGGATGGAGGCTGCATCCCAGTGTCCACTCAGTTTGTGCATATAACATGAGGCCATGCTGGGGATGAAGGCCATAAACCAGGGTGTGTCACCTAGGCACTGCTGCTGGTACTGACAGTCCTGGCACTCCCCCATCTGAGACAAAGTGAACTGGAACTAAGGGGTCTAGCCCATCCCCTAACAAACAATTACTCCATTCCATTATCCCTCTGCCACCAAATTTTACAGTTGGCACAATGCAGTCAGGCAGGTAATGTTCTCCTGGCATCTGCCAAACCCAGACTCTTCCACCAGACTGCCAGACAGAGAAACACATTTCGTTACTCCACAGAACTGTTTTGCATTGCTCCACTGTCCAGTGGCAGCGTCGCTTTACACCACTCCATCTGACGCTTGGCACTGCGCTTGGTGATGTGAGGCTTGCATACAGCTGCTCAGCCATGGAAGCCCATTCTGTGAAGCTCACGGCACAGTTTTTGTGCTGGGGTTAATGCCAGAGGAAGTTTGGAACTCTGCAGTTAATGAGTCAACAGAGGTCTGAATGAAACACCTGAATCCAATGATTAAGGGGTCTACCCCAGTAATTTAGTCCATATAGTATATTATGCATAGATTTTGCAGTTGTTTGTTTTGGTTAGTTGTTTGAATGTGGTTGTTTACCATCAAGGCTTAGTAAATCAGTGGTGTTGTGAGGTTATAACTGTATTATAACTATGCTGGCACTTTGCACCTTTGCATAAGTGGTTATTTGGTATTCTGTAGGTAGACTAAATAATAGGTCATGTGTGTATCAGATACATGCATTACCACATGGAAGAAAGATTTTTTCTGCAAACACTAAAGTCCACTTATGACTGGGAGAAAAAATAAGTAACGTATTTTAATTGTAAAATATCACACACACACACGTTTGTTTTCATATCTTTGTGGGTACCATCCATTAATTTCTATGGGAAAAACCCTAATCCCAACAGTGACACCCCCTACCCAGCCCTAACCTGAACCATAAATAACCAAACCAAATACGAGACTTCTAGCATTGTTAGTTTTTAGATTGCAGTCTCAAATTTTAATAAAATTGAGTTTCCCCTTGTAGGGACCGAAAAGGTGGTCTGCACAACCTCAAAATAACAGGATTTTATACATTGCGGGGACATTTAACATATACATAACCCACCCCCCTACACACACGCACACACACTCAGCACCAAGTAGGACACTTACATTTCTTTGTCTGAAAGAAAAACACGAAAGCATGACAAAACAATGCATGGATAATTTTACATGAGGGGAGCTTGAGCCAGTGCTGACTAACGGTGCTGATCAACATTTTTAGTCTCTGTGGAAAACAATCTATTGCCAGGCTGGATTATATAATCAATGAAAAACACATCACAGGCTGCCTAAAGCCATCTAATGCAGTGGTTCACAAGCTTTTTACATCATGCACCACCTTAGAAAATATTATGTTCTCCATGTGCCAGTGGTGAATAAGTCAACATGGGAAGATAGGGAGGCTGATGGATGGGGTAGAGACAGTAAGCCCTAGCCACGTACCACCATTATGAATGACATTTACTTACATACCTCCAAGGTGATAAAAACCTGTTATTTTGACTTTGTGGGGACCATTTTTCAGGTGAGAGTCCCTATAAAGATATAATTACAAAC
>JAODKC010000048.1:7046371-7066696 GCA_026777985.1 Mormyrops attenuatus | reverse complement strand
ATTAGAAATAAAGTTATATGCCTTTTTAAGTTACTATGTCCTTATGTGACAAGACTTTTGTCAATGACTGTATATGTCTGTATAAATGTATTTGAGGTTGGTGTAAAATTTTATATCTTTCATCTGAAGAACGTTCAATCATAATCAAATGCAATGTTTCATTTTTTGCAGTAATCAGATGACGTTGATTAGCATCTGGGCCTCGTGCATGAACTTCCGCTGTCCTCACCTTACTTTCTCACAAACCTGAAACTGACTCCCACTATATCTATGTTTTTTTTTGCTCCTTATCCACACAAAAGCTTGAGACAGCAGCCCTGTGACACCGCGTCCGCAAGCCAGTAGGGATGCATTTTGCAGGTTTTTCCTCCCCGAGGGGTACGCTGCCATTTTTAGAAAATGGATTCCAGCCCCTTAACACAGACGGAATTTTTCTGAGTGAAACCTGCCAGCCAGGGCTGTCACAGCTTCCGCTCGGACTACACAGCCAGCATCCTCACGGCCTTCAGCAGCCTCAGGCGGCTGTCAGGGCAGCCGGAAAACGAAATCAAGCATTAGAGCACGGCACAGTGCCAAACGTCACATGCTTAACTGCTCCCCAAAAAATGCAACTCCCAGCAAGCACATTTTTTTTCCTACATCCCGACTGTGACTGGACTGAGACGCAGCTTCATCTTACATGTTCTAGTAGCCTGAGATTTCACAGGTGCCACCCTCCAGCCAGCAGTCCTAGCAACCCGGCGTGTGCAAACATGCCTGCAGAAACATCCTTGGTACCTCCTGAGTTTGCCTTCAGTCCCTAACCAATAGCACATAATGTAAACAGAATACTTGGGGAGTTTTTTTTTCCTTTCGGTGGACTTTCAGTTCAGCCTTCTAGCCAGTTTTAAAAATAAAAAAGAATATTATGGCGCAGTGTTTCACAAGAATTGCCCATTTCAGTAATAGTGTGTTCGCCATTCTTGTAAATTGAGAAGTGCAGCGTTGTCACATCACCAGCTTCTGGAAGACATGTTTTATGAAGTATAGTCAACTACTATGGTGTAATGTCTGGATGGTATGAAAAATTAAATCTCGCCGAGGCCTACTACTATTAAACATTTTGGCTATATATGACCTAAG
This sequence comes from Mormyrops attenuatus, assembly GCA_026777985.1. NCBI lineage: Eukaryota > Metazoa > Chordata > Actinopteri > Osteoglossiformes > Mormyridae > Mormyrops > Mormyrops attenuatus. The sequence goes on along the minus strand of JAODKC010000048.1, from coordinate 7,065,574 downwards.
CCATCATCTTTAAACTGTTGCTAAGATCAGAAGGCAGTTGTTAGATATGCCTGCTGCTAAGGCCAATGGCCATTCTTTATGTACAAGCATGAGGCCCAGAGTGTCTGAACCCTGGCCTAAGTGGATAAATGTACACCGAGAAGTGCATTATGCGTTCTTAAACACGTGGCTGTGGAGATAAAGATTTATATATATATTAGGGCTGTCAAAATTAACGGGTTAACGCAGATTAATCCATCATCATGATTAATCTGATTAAAAATTTTAACGCAATTAACCCATCTGCAGCGCAGAATGACTCATAATCCCTGAAATGTCTCTCTCAATGCATTTCAGGCAGTTTTGGTGCGTTCCATTTGCCCTTGGTACTCGTATTCCGAGTTTTGAAGCTGGAAGTGACGACATGCGCGCTCCCGTTTCTCTGAGATCCGAGCAGCACAGAGGATCCCGAGTTCAGAATCCAACATGGCTGCGCCATTTATCAACAGAAGGGAAAGTTGTAGTTTTATACTGTTTAAGCACTACTTCTCATTTGTGGCTTATTGAATCGGTCACACACACTATACCGTCCAACTTATCTGTGGACGTGTTGCTACAGAGTTTTATACGTAAAGCACCGCGCGTAATGTGTTATCAACTGATATTGCTAACAATGGCAATTAACCGGGCTAGAATTGGATTTCATGATTATTCGGATTATTTGTCAGATTTACATGAACATGAATGTTCAAGATGTTCAATAAACATGTTAAGTGCATATATATTCCTTTTTTTTGCGTCTGTTTGCTCATGCAAAATGAAATGCGATTAAGATAGATTAAAAATGAATGACATTTAATCATGATTAATCAAAATTAATCCACAGCAACCCTGTGATTAATCTGATTCAAATTTATATATATATATATATATATAGAGAGAGAGAGTATTAAAAAATTCCAGTCATTGTTTTATTAATAGTGCTCTATGTACCTCCTGGTATTCATCTGCGTTATGGTTAAAACCAGACTAATGTTTATCAATTATTAAACCCAGAGTTGCATGCCACCTTGTTTAGTCAGGTTACACAGAACGGCAGCATTTGTGTCACGCCCAGCCTGTACCGCCCTTTTGTGTGCCACACCTACCTAGTTACCCTCGTGTGGAACCCCTCCATTGACCAGCTGTTTCCTGTTTCGATCCGTTTAGTCTTGTGTATATCAGTCAGTGTCTCAGTCCTATTGTCAGATCTGTCATTGACGTTTGTTCTGTGCTGCTCCCTGTCTGCCCCGATCCGTTAATAAACCCCGTGTGTACTCTCGTCTACCTGATCTGCTTTCCCCGCTCCCCGCACGGGCACAGATCGCAACAGAATGGCAGATCTGTCATTATGTCATGCCTGTGTGACGGGCGAGCGATCAGGGTGCGGGAAAGCAGGATCCAGCACACGGAACTCCAGAAACGGGGTTTATTTGGACCAACAAGGCGGACAGCGGATCACACGTCACGAAACTACAATGACAGATCTGGGGAAACAGACTTGGACGCGGCCTAAATACACAGGACTACCTAGAGCAAACAGGAAACAGCTGGTAACAAGCGGGATACACACGAGGGTAACAAGGTAGGCGTGGCACCCGCGAGGGCTGGACGATCAGTCATGACAATTTGACTGGAATGCAGCTGCATTACATTCAGGAATGTGGGACAGTGAATGGCCCCCAGCAAACAAACAAATAAATGAATGCATACTGTAAATCAATATTAAATCAATCAATCAATCAATTCATTCACTGGTTAACTGGAAAAAAACAAGTAGTTCTTGCTGTATATTTTTCTTGTCTTGTGTAAATAATAAAATCCTCCACCAATGACAATGCTATGTCAGAGAATTTCTGGTTAGGATTAGATTAACTCTCACCCCATTATGCAACGTGCTTCCTTCCTACGGAATCCTGTGTCCGTCACGTTTCCCGTCATCCCACATGGAAGTTGACAAGTTAGATCATGGATTATCCTCCCAGTAACAAAAGAGACATAAGATTATTCTTTGTGGTCAAGAATACAAGTGTTGTAACCCAGGGCCTCACCTGGTAGGCTTTAAGACAATAATGCAAATAATCTTGAAATACTAGACTGCTAAATTAGCTTTCTTGCGGGAGAATCATGGACATAAAATGAACAGGTTCATCAAAATGTATCTCAAAGATATTAGTAGTTCCACATTTTATTCAAATAAGAGTATCATGGCATGGCATATAAGACAGAACCATTTTTTTTAGCTATTTAGGTACTGCACCCTAAACAGCATTATTTTATTTTAAATATTTATTTATTGTTTTAAAATCTTTCTTGCATTGCCACCTTTCCTGGTATGAGTGTTGCATGTGTGCCTTCTCCGATGTCGCAAAACTCTTCGGCCGCAAAACCAAAGAAATGTGCTGGTCTGGACCGATATCCAGCTGCGTGATGCCTTTAAGTCAAATTCACAGATTTATATTTGAATGTGGAGCATCTTGAAATTGTTGATTAAAACATCTGAAGAGTTGCAGTCCAGCCAGTAGTATTAGAGGTGGGTTTTCCTTCAAGCAGTTCCCCAGTCCCGGTAAATAAGTTCTGTAAGTCCGGGTTGTTTTGGCAGACGGTGCAATGCATGGAGAAGTGATTTCACAGCTTCACATGAATACAGCAATAACAGATGCACATAAATCCACAAATATGCAGCTCTAAGCTGTACAGAACCATTCTGATACCTTCTTATATGGCCCAGGAAAGACAGCTTGACCAATTGAAGTGTTATTCTCACTTTTCTCTTTTTTTGCTTCTAGACTCAGTCCTGGGCCCTTTTCCTGGTTCTTGCTCTTTAAGACCCCAAAAAATTCACGTGGTGAACCAAGACGCCCATCTGCCTTAGCACAAGACCCACAACCTGACTCATTGTCCTTATTCTCAGATCATACTGCCACCAGGTCTATACCTCAGGCTAAAACAATTATGTTGTTAATACATTCTAATTGTATATTTCCCTGGGATACAAGCAAAGCATAAAATTCTGCTAAAAGTTGTATCAACAGATTTAGAGAATAATTAGGGTCTATGGCCATTTTACCTTTTCTATCCTGTTGCATCAGTGAATAGTCATTATCATGCTGTGAGGGCTATTTGAACAAAGCCTGGATTGTATTCTGTAGCAAGTCCTGTCTCTAATGAGCACTCATGGTTATAACTGAGTACCCAGATGTCTAACCACCAATTATGAAAACCTGTGATTTTGAACGTATTGAATATTCTGCTGCTCTCGGCCATTGATGCTGCAATTGGTGGATGATTTCCAGGGCAAAATACACCTTTTGAGTTGAGTGAAAGTGTCCTTTCTTTCTATATGAATTGCCACATCACTGCACAGAACATTATCAAGTGGGTGTAAAATAAAAAAGGAACAGATTTTTTGACCATCTCTGTAGAAAGATAAATACAATGATCAGACTATTTCACAGTGACTCACATATTCATTTTCATTCAGAAATGGATCCTCATCAGGAGGATCTTAGAAGTCTCGATTTAAATGAAATTGATCTAAGATTGATGGTCATTAAAACATGACACTCACCTCATCCACAGAAGGTTCAAGAAAGGCACAGTGGAAAGAGAAAGAAAGTCAGAGAGAACCATTAGAGAAAGTACAAGGGGAAACAAGGTTAATATGGAAGAAACCCAGGAGCTGTTTATGTCAAAACAGAACCAACCCAGAACACTGTGTGGAATGTCACCGGCACTGCTGCAGGTCACTGGGACACGGTGCATAGTGGCCCATTGCTAATGGTAATGACCACATTCTGTGCGAGGACATAAAGTCTGCTCACATTGTGCCTACAAGGTGAATTTAATCCAGGCAGAACCCAACCCGATGCCGACGTGAAGCCATCGTATGAACACGGTGGGTTGTAAGCAAATCCTGCTGCCGACTTCTTCCCATTATTTATTTCCTCTTGTTTCCCGTTAATTGTTTAAGGATAATGGGCAGAGCTGGCCAAAATCAAAAGAGGAGACTTGCTGTACTAGCATAAAAGATGCAAAAGATAATGGGAATTACTGGAGACATATAAACACACCAGCAAATCGGCGTAAATATAAGCTACACTTATCTGTAGGCTGCAGGATGGTGGTGGAGGATACTATGGATGTGTATATAGAGAATCCCGCCCTGTCCAAAGCCAATGAAGACAGATGAAGCCCTTCAAAGGCAACATCTCCTTTGCTAGAAGCACCTGCCACTTCCAGGTGTTCTTCAGAAGAAGTACCTGCTATTGAACCTGTGACCGCCCACCCTTCCTGGGGGAGGCGGCACATTGCCATCAGTCCCCCAAGCCACAGAGAGCAGAAGCTCTTGCTATGAAACCGACTGTCAGTATTTGCAAATCGCTGCTCTGCAGTTTCCCACTTAGGACCACAGCGAAGTACAAAACACTGCCTACCGCCCATTGGCTGGCAATCACTGTGATGGATCAGCTGACCTTTAGTCATTTTTAATGCGGAAATCTGGATCCCTGAGGTAAACCACAGATGGATCATGTTTATCCCCCAAAATGTGCTGAGTTTAATTATATGGTTTATAAGACATCAACCTTCCAGGAGGTGAACTATGAGACATTTCCTATTACTGCCTTCTCGGAGGTGACATGCTCTGGGTCAGGAGCTGCTGACAGATCACTTACATGCAATGACATTGTGGCACATAAATGCTTCAGATACACATTAAGGCTGTCGAGGTTTGGCTTAGCTTAGCTGACATCCTGGTGCAAATGTGGGTAAAGTGGGGGGGGGGGGGGCATGGTCCTGTCATCCACTGTCATTCACCAGTTACAGGTATATTTGTCAACAGGCATGCTTCCCCACTTTAAGGGAAAAAGCAAATGGAAGACAACAGAAGCACTCAATGGAGTGCACTGTCTGACCAGCAGGGTTGCCCGACAGGTTCCCGTGCTACATCCAACATCCACCTGCTATTTCATGCTGTTGATCCTCTTTTATTCTACTTGCCTCCTTCCTCCCAAAATATGAGACATGACAGAAAACTGCTACTGTGATGCCTCACAGGTATTTTAGTTTGAGAAACAAAGGCCTTGGGATAGACTCAGCTTATCAGTCACTGGTGACCTGCATTGACCTTTTCTCCAATGCTGGCCCTGAAGGCTTCCAAGATCCCATGTGTATAACGAGATAAAATCCCCACAAAATCAGACGGAGCCCCTTCTCAGAGCCGAATTCTTACACCGCCAACAGCACACCCTAATGCTAATGAAATGGTTCTAATAATTATCATACATAAAAGCATGATTGTACATACTCTGTTTTTATTGAAAAACAACAGGAAATTAATCCAAACATATATCTAGAAGGCAACAACTTTAATAACCATAATGGGTTTCCTACAATATTAATGCTAATAGAAATAACAATAAATGTACCAAAGTCAATTAGGATGCTTTATCTTGGTACTCAGTAATCACAAATGTTCCAAATTGTTCCAGGAGGAACTGGCTCCAGGCTGCAGGAGTGGAAGGCATATTATGTGACCTTGGCTATTTCCATATATAAATTAATAAGCCCATTCTCAGGTAAAATGAAGAATTGTCACATGGCAAAAGCATTTGTCTTATTTTAGGTCTAGGTTGACCTTGACTAATTCAACAGAGTCACTGACTGCAGTTTAGGCATCCTAATACAGTTTGCCTTGCATTCTATAGTGATTTAGTAATTCGCAGTAATCTACAGTAGTTGTTTTTGTTTGTCTTCTGAATTGGCACCGTTATTCTTGTGCATAGTGTTACAGATACAGTTTTATGAATTTAATATTTTCCATTAATGGGGCAAGAATATCTTGTGTCTTCGAGATGACATATGATCAGCAGGCTTTGAACAGTTGTCACATGTGTCAGTTTAACATGCATTTGCAGTTACTTGCTTTCACATATTCATAATTATAAAGGAAATGGTACAGTTGTGGAAGGTGGTGTAGTTTGAGGACAAAAGTTCAGGTATTGTGCTATGTGACTGGCTTAATGAGAATGAAAAAGAAAAGACTTTGGCCACCGTTTGATGGACGATGACTTTATAAGGCTGTGATATACCACATCCCACCAGGGCCGGGTGGATCATTCACATGCACAAGTAAACAACAGCTGCATTATTATGTTTGTTTCAATCAAAAAATCATTACTTAAATTAGAACTCCCTTGTTCCTGTCCTTTTTGCCAGTATCATATTATATACATATAAGCAATAACATGTGAGGAGTGCAGTCGTACTCCAATATGCCATGGTTGTGATTTGCTCATAGGCACAAGGCCCCAGGCCGACACCTGTTCTATGTCTGCTAATAATACACCATCTCGATACAAGATATTCTTGTATTGCATGACTTAAAGTATGTTATTGCTTTTATTCAACAGTGGCCTGTACTTACTGGCTTATTGGGGTAACTTGTCGGATTTAAGGTAGTCTGGACAAAATGTAAATGAACGAATATGAAGTCCATTTAAACTGTGGTACCTTACATCCGACAAGTTACCCCGATAAGCCAGTAACCCTGCTTCGTAGTACCGGCCAGAGTTCATCAAGTCACAAAAGGTAACAGTCATAAGCCACAACAGATAATATTTTACTTTATTATTTACGGGGCTCTGCAAAAAACATTCAGTGCAACACAGCTCACTTGCTACAATCTACTTTGCATCATTTAAATTTGACTAAGTAATTCAACTGCCCATAATACACCTGTGGTGACTAAACTGGACTCGTTACTGTACCTATTGGCTTTACCTCGCAACTCAGATTCCAGCAAATTTGTTTGTATTTTATTGTCTGGTAATTTTATTGTTTAATTTAAATGTGCCTGGCTGCTATGACAACTTAATTTGTCATGATACATGTCACGGCCGGCTCGTATAAGATCGCAACATAAAAAAAAGGGAGACCATAAAAAGAATGCCTCTTGTCCAAGCAGATTTCTTGGTGGGGACTAACTATTGTATAAGGGAAAATAATGTCACAACAAGTCTCTACAACCAGCCTGCCCAAAAACTGACATTCATTCAGATGAAGAAATGGATGTGAGATGGAAAAGAAGAGCAAAGCAAACATGACTATCTACCAACCTTCTTACCCGCCTACCTACATTGGATATTAAAAGTGTAAAAGCCCTTGTTAAAAAGTTTTTGTGATGTAAAAAAATGAGACCACAATATATAATTTCAAAACTTTTCCCAATTTTAATGTGATCTATAACATGCACAATTTATTTGAAAAACAAATCTGTTAGGGGAGGGGGAAAATATAGAAAATTAAAAAGCATACAATAAGCTGGTTGCATAAGTGTGCACCCCCTTAAACTAATACTTTGTTGAAGCACCTTTTGATTTAATTACAATGCAAAGTCTTTTTGGGTATCCACCTGCCATCAATTAAAGTGACTCTGATTAATGCCAAATAAAGTTTACCAGTACTAATAGGATTCTCAGTTGCATCATGCGGCAAAAACCATGGTTCGCAGAGATTACAAAGTATCAAACGGATCTCATTGTTGAAAGGTATCAGTCAGGAGAAGGGTACAAAAAAAATTCCACAGCATTAGATATACCATGGAACACGATGAAGAAGGGGAGAAAAAATGGGACAACAGTGATGTTACCCAGAACTGGACATCCTGCCAGGCTGCCGACAGAGTTAGAGCAACACTGAAGGAGCTGCAGGAATTTCTGGCGTGTACTGGTTGTGTATTACATGTGACAACAGTCTCCCATATTCACTATATGTCTGGACTATGGGGTATAGGATCACGAGACGGAAGCCTTTTCTTACAAAGAAAAACCCCCAGGCCCAGCTAAATTTTGCAAAAAAATACACCCAGTCACCCAAAAGGATTTGGGAAAATGTGTTATGGTCTGATGAAACCAAGGTTGAACTTTTTGGCCACAAGTCCAAAAAGACTGCATATCACCAAAATAACACCATACCCACGGTGAAGCATGGTGGTGTCAACATCATGCTTTTTGGTTGTTTTTCTTGAACTGCTGGAACTGGGGCTTTAGTCAGGCTGGAGGGAATTCCAAATGAACAGTTCCAAATACCAAAACCTTTCAGCTAGAAAGGTGAAGATGAAGAGGAGTTCATCCTTCAGCATGACAATGACCCCAAGCATACATCCAAATAAAAAAAAAAGAATGGCTTCACCAGAAGAAAACTGTGAAGAAGGTTTGGAATGTCCCAGCTAGAACCCAGACCTAAATCCAACTGAAAATGTGTGGGGTTACCTGAAGAGGGCTGTGCACAAGGTAAGCTCTTGCAATCTGACAGATTTGGAATGCTTTTCCAAGGAGGAGTGAGCAAATATTGACAAGTCAAGATGTGGCATGCTGATGGACTCCTACCCAATAAGACTGAATGCTGTAATTAAATCAAAAGGTGCATCAACAAGGTATTAGTTTAAGGGAGTGCACACTTATGCTGTCAGGGTCATCTCCCAGCCTTCCCTGCTCTTCTTGTCTCTTCACAGCATTGCAATGGCCAGCATGTGTTGCTGGCCATCCTCTTCCTTCTTTTGTCTTTATACTGGATCTTTGTGCGTTTTCTCTGCACCTTGGACTGCTGTGTGGCTTGATGGGTGGAGTGTATAGCACAAGGGCTGTAATCCTAGAGTCATAGATTCAAGGCTGGTTCTAGACCAGCCTCATCTGTTTAATTACTAATTTGATTTTCTGTTCCCCAGTGTTTTGTAAAATTTTCTGTCTTAGTTCTTTTGTCCTAGGTTTGCCCTGCTTGTGTGCTGTTCCATTTTGGCTATGCTTGTAGTTGTTCTTTGTCTTTTCTAGTGTAGTCAGCCCTCTGTTATGTTCTAGTTTCTAGAGCAGTGTTTGTGCTAGTTAATTGTAATCCACCACAATTGTTTCCTGTTAACCTGTGTTCCTTTTTGATTGGTTGATTTGATTATGAGTTACACCTGCCCTTTATTTGCCCTGATTCCCTGTGTGTAGTTCTGTGCTTCCTCTCACTCAGTTTGTTAGTCAGTCATTGTATTATGTACTTGTGCTCATGTTATGTTCTCTTGCCTATTCTCAATGAATAAGAAACTAAATCTTCGCAGCAGACCATTCTCATTCCTGGATATTTACAATTTCCGTGCCACTATGCCAGGCCAGGGATGGGGTACCGCTGTAGACCAAACCTGCTCTAAAGTCACATTTAAAAAGTGTGGTATGTATCAGGTCAGGTCAGGTTGTGGAGCATACCCACTACACGGCGAAACTCCTCGGGATCCCAGCATGTGACCTCCCCAGGGAGACACACGGTCCAGTCTCATACTCCAGAAATGGTCATCCATTTGCCACAGCCAGGTGTTACGTGGGCATCCCCTCGGTCTGGTCCAGCCGCTTGGGTCATCAGCAATGAGGGTCCTGCCAGCCAGATCACCCTCAGGGAAATGCGCCACATGGCCGTAGTGCCGTAACTGACACTCCATCACGATGCAGGTAATGTGCCTCATTCGGGACTCCTCTAGCAACCACTCGTTCAATGCAATGTCAAACCAGCGGTACCCAAGGATTCTCTGACGAGACACAGTACCGAAGTAGTCCAGTCTTCGTCTCAGCTCACTGGATCGTGTCCATGTCTCACAGCCATACAACAACACAGGGAGTACCAGGACTCTAAAGACTTGGACCTTCGGCCTATTGCAAAGATATTGGAAACGCCACACACCCCTTTCCAGCGACCTCATGACCCCCTATACTCTTCCAATCTGTCTGCTGATTTCATAGGAAGAGTCACCAGGGTTATGAATGTCGCTACCAAGGTAAGTAAATCTCTCGACGTGGTCGACATTCTCCCCACAGACAGACACACTACTGATGGCTGTCCCTAAGAAGTCATTAAAGGCCTAGATCTTGGTCTTTATTCAGGACACCCACAATCACAGGCACTCAGACTCTTCGGTCAGTCTCTTGAGAGCCCCGATCAGAGCCTCCATTGACTGCGCTCACAGCATTGTTGGCAAAGTCAAGATCAGTAAATCTTTCTTCACCAATGGATGCCCCACAGCTGCTGGAGCAAGTGATCACAGATCCTGTTAAGGATGACTCTACCAAGGACCTTACCCGGAAAAAGCAGTGTGAAAGCAGTGTTATCCCCCTGTAGCTGCCGCAATCCAAGCAATCATCCTTCCCTTTCCAGATAGGGACTACAACTCCCGTTTTCTGGTCAGTTGGGATGATGCCTGACTCCCAAATGAAAGCAAAGATTGCCTGCAATGCCAGGAGGACAGCCTTATCACCAGCCTGGAGAAGTTCACCCCAGATACCACAGATCCCTGTGGCCTTCCCTACCCCCAGCTGATTCATCACTCGTGCAATCTCAGTGAGATTGGGTGGTTCACAGATGATTGAAGGATTAGTCTTCAGAACCATGGACCCAGAGATGTCCAGCATCCTAGCTGGGGGGTCAACTTTAAACAGCTGCTCTAAGTAGCCAGCCCAGCAGTTCACAACTACAGTGTCATCCATAAGGACCGTTCCATCACCCGCCCTGATTAGATCTCTCTGAGGAAAAGACTTAGATGTGCGTAATGTTTCGATTGCTCTGTAAGCAGGACGTGGGTCACTAGAACACAGATGGTATATAAGCAGCTCACAGACTTGTCTCACAAATGCCTCCTTATCTGCCATCACAGCCATCCTCCTCAGTTCCTGGTACAGGCTGGAGTTTCCACCAAGTTGTGTGCTGCGACTCCTCTTGATAATATCCAGGGTGCTCTGTGAGATGAAACACCTCCTTCTGGGAACACTGGCATCACCAACACAACCCTCAGCAACCTTCAGGGTCTTATCACAGAAGGTCTCCCACATTACATTAGAGTCAGCAGTCACACCCAAGTCTGCAAAGATACCTAAGGAGTGCCTTAGCCTGAGTCTAATAATAGGCTCGTTGAAGGAGTGACATCAGAAACCACTGGGAGCAGCTGATCCGCTACAGCAACAGCCGCTCCCTGAGTATGGCAGCCATCAGACTGTCCAGACCAAAAGTAGGTATACCCACCTACAGAGATATGGCCAGTTCTCAGTCTGAGGACCTCAGGGAGTGCTGCCATCGAAATGGGAGTTTCATAAACTCCGCCTAATAGCAGAGAAAGACGGTCATATTGCCAGAGAGACAAGACGTTCCATGCGCCTACCCGGATGGGCCGCCTCAAACTGGGACCCAAGTGCTGCCATACAGCAGGTGATGCCTCAGCAACACAACAGCCCCGATCCCTAACAGGTCTGATCCTCTTACTGTAGCTCTGCGACAGTTCACCCTCTTCTGGGGATGAGGCTCCTGAAGGCTTTCCCCCATCCCCTTCATAATGCGTGCAGCCTTCCTGTGGGCGGCTGCAGCAAAGCTACTCCTGCGGAGAGCAGAAGGATATCGTGTCTGTGTATACTGAGTTGTTTTACGGTGGCCCAAAATGTTTCCCTGGAAGTTGGAGGATCACGGTTTAACATCATACCCATATGCATGTTATATTAAGAAAGCACAGAACTCGCAATGCACAATGCAGTCTGTACTGAGATCTGAGGAGGACGGCTGTGAGGGCAGATAAGGAGGCGTTTGTGTTTTACTAAAACCAACAGTGCATTATATACTTATAGTACACAAGAGATTCACAGTATGGGCAGGAGGGAAAAAGGTGACTATCCACAAAGTGGTTCCGAGACAACAGGGGTTTATTAAATACAACTAATACACAATGGGGAAAAGCAGCAAAACAAAGGGGGTCAGAACAAACAGGGAAAATGAAGAATTAATTAAAAGAAACTGCAAAGTAAATACACTGAGGGAAACTGGGCAAGACAGGGAAAAGGGCTCGGAAAACCAGGCAGAGTATCCACACACAGTAACATATGCACAATGACTGACTAATAAAGGGAGTGAGGGTAGCTACTTAAATACATATAGAACACCAGGGCAAACCAAGGTCAGGTGTAAATCATAATCAAATTGACTAATCAAGAAGGCACAGGAGCAAAGAGCGACAGGTGAAATCAACTGTCCTCCGGCCAGCCTCAAACCCATGAGCAGAGGGTTTGGCCACCAAGCCACACACTCAACCTGTCGAGTTACATGGCAGTCCGGGAAACAGGGAGGCAACATTAGGGCTAAGAGGCTACAAGACAGAGGAGGGAACAGGATGGCTAGCAACATCTGTTGGGCAAATGGGGACATAACACATAGGACAGGGATGGATGGGCCCTCACCCTGACAAGCACATATTCAGGAATATGGCATTGCAGTTAGAAACATGTATTTTATTTTAGTGTGCAGCAATCTGGGAGTGCATTCAATGGCAAGGTGAGCAATCATATAAATGGTATTTATGGACTTCCTCAGCCAAACTTTCTTCAAATCCACTAGCCATGTTCGCTTGCAATCTGATCAGAGAGGGTAGAAATGGTGTTTATATACAATCTTTGATCCGATCTCCTTTCTCACTTCCTGCTACTTTTCCCCTGGCCAATGAATGTTCTAGGTCATCGCAAAATGGGCTGTCCATATTAAATAAAATGTCACAGTAGTATCTAGCCTGTTTGAATGTTCATCTCAGGTATATTTTTTTGCAATTTTTGTAGAAATATGTCACAGAGGATTAAGTAAAAGCACACATTCAGTAATGATATCACATAAACTTTTGTAACAAGTCAGACCTTCAAGGTTAAGCCTATCGCAGAGAAACACTTTAGTCCCACAAATAAATCATGTCAAATTTAAAGGAAAAACATGTTTTTCTCTCCCAGAGAATGTTTTCATATTTGCTGAGCTGGAAGATCCGGGTTAGCTTTCTGCACATTTCAGCACTTCTGAATGTAGGGATGTTTGCTTGCCAAAGCCATAGGCCAAGATTCACAGAGGTATAACATAGCCTGCATCCAGAGATTAGCAGAGGAACTTAAAAAAAACATGCTCTTTGCTGAGGTAGCCTTTTTCACAAATGTCTTAGCAAGTTAAATCTAATTTTCAAAGTCTTAAGGCCAGGGGGCACCTGTGTCATGGTAGCTGGATAGACAAGCTTCAGTTTAGCTCCCGCCACCAGGGATTAAGAATTTCCTTCTCATAACTTTATTTAGTGATCTTTGTTTTTTTTTAGTTTTCAAATCCACACACAGTGGGGGCAGCATGTGGCTCAGTGGGCTAAGCCTGTGTACTTGTAATTAGAAAGTCGCCAGTTCAAACCAAGCCACAGCACATCTGCGGGTCCTTGAGCAAGGCCCTTAACCCCCAGCTCCCCATGGGTGCTGCTACAGGTAGCAGCCCTTCATGGACAACTTACTCTGCAAAGAGCAAGTTGAGTGAGGCCTAAAAAGAAAAATTCCCCACGGGGATCAATAAAAGTATCTATTATTATTAATCCTATTTACATAGTGAATAAAACGACATCATCGACATGCCCCCAAAACCAATGAAGCAACTAAAACACGTGTGTCCTACAGACTTCCAAAATGGAATCTACTGTCGTTGCCGTTAGCTGCGAATTTGCAGCAAAGCACGACATTAAATCTATGTTGGACACGAAAACTCTTATTCAGGAAATAACCCAAAGCATTGACGTTATGATGAAAGTAAATATGACCATCTGAACTCCACTTTAGATGCAATTAATGATAAACTGGACATGCAAGCCCAATGCATCACAGAGTCCATGCAGAGGGTGTGGAGGACAAAGTCGCCAGCTTGGAACAACGACTCGGTGAAGTTCAGAAACACATAACGGTATTGACGGAGTTTACGGATGGTATGAACAGCCACAGTAGACTGGATAACATATGTATTACTAATTTTAAAGAGCGTATGCAAGAGAAAAACCCTGTTCAGTTTTTTGAAGCGTGGCTCCCCAAACCTCTCGGGCTGGAGTCAGAGACAGGCTGTATAAAAATCAACAGAGTCCATAGAAGCCTTGGACCGAACGGAAACTGGAATCGATCGGTGATAGCCAAACTCCACCACTCCAGAGATAAATTTATGATAATTTCTGCAGTTAAGACGAAGACCAACCTGGAATACGAGGTTTCTATTCAATGCTTTTCTATTCAGCATAATCTCTCTGCAGCAGTCACAAAGAAGCGGCGTTCATTCAACAAAGTACGCCAAGAGCTCATTAGAGAGGATATTCGGTTCCCGATGAGGTTCCCAGCGGTCTTGACCATGAGACAACGCATGCCGTGGTGGGAGGATGTGGAGCGCAAGTTCCAAACAGCAGCTGAAGCACAGTCATTTCTCTGCTCTCTGGAATGACTGGTTTGTCGTGAAGACAATAAATTCATACTGTTCATAGAACTGTATGACAAACTGCTTTATTTCACGTTATGCTGTGTTATGCTATGTTTCACACTACATGAAATTTTGCTCTTCGCAATGGTTTGTGCTGAAAACTTGCGTCATGGGATAATCTTTCGATATTTGAAATTAATCTGTTTCTTTATTATTACTCCCACCCCCCTTTTAATATATTTTATTATTTTCTTATTTTAATTTACCTTTCCCCTACTCATTTCTAATTTTTTCTTATTTAAGGTGAATGAGTAAGTGTATAGATGGTGTAGCGGGCTTAATAGAAGGATTCAGCAGCCCGTGTTCTCATAGTGAAATCCAGGAGAATTATTTTCTTTGCTCTTCTTTTGTGTGGTTCTCTGTTATTGTTCTTGAAGGAAATTCTTTGGGTCCTTACTGGACTTTGTGTACTTTTGTTTGGTCTGTGTACTGCTTTATGGCAGTAATGTAGGAGTTTGCATGCAATATGCTCAGGCAGGACAGTGGTGGGCATGGGTGTATGGCACACGCGGTCAAAGTATGAGTTAAAGTTGCTACGTTAAATATTATGGGTATCAATCACGTGATGAAGAGATGTAAAGTCCCGTCACAGTTGAACAAAGAAAATATTAAACTTGCAATGCTTCAAGAGATGCATCTTACAGACCTGGAACATCTAAAACTACGGAGGAATATGGGTTGGGCAGGTCTTCTACTCTTCTTATAACTTGAAAAACAAGGGAGTAGCTTTGCTAATTCATAAAAAACTGGTTTTCACAGTCAACAAGGCTTCATCAGATAAGGAAGGGAGATACGTCTTGGTATCTGGTTACCAGTACGGGGATTATGTCTTGATAGGGTCCATATATGCCCTTGACCAGACCAGGACATGTGCTATAAAACCCAGTGTCCTCTCTGATCACGCATCGGCCAGCTTAGAGCTCCTCCCGCCGTACTATGATCCTCTCTCCCAACACTGGTGTCTACATGTATATCCCACCCAGTGGTTCTGTTATCGGTGATTTTTCATTTATACATTTCCTAGAGCAAGGGTGTCAAACTCCATTCCTGGAGGGCCGGAGCCCCGTGTAGCTTAGCTCTTTCCCCGTTCCACCACAAACGATTCAGCTCAAGAGCTGTGTGATAATTAGCACAATTAGTTGAATCAGGTGTGTTAAATGAGTGCAAACCCAAAGATGTGCAGGGCTCTGGCCCTCCAGGACTGGAGTGTGACACCTCTGTCCGAGAGGACCAGTGGAAGTTTTTTATATCGGCGAATTCCTCTTCAGATGTACCTGCATCGACTCTTTGGGAGGCAGGGAAAGCATATATAAGGGGTGCCATTCTTTCATACGTTTCGGCCAAGAGGAAAAAATCACTTGCAGCAGAACTAGAATTGGAAAAGATGATTCATATGTTGGAGGCTGAGTTTAAGTCTTCACCAGTCTAAATACTAGACAAGACCCTCTCTTGACCAGCTCCTTACACAAAAAGCAGAAAGTTCTGTTCTCTTTGTCAAACACAGGCTGTTTAAACATGGCAAAAAGCCTAGCAGACTACTAGCTCACCTGGTGTGAGATAAAGGGGACTCTGGCATAATTGCTGCACCATTTGATGAAAGACGTGTCAAACATTACGAAACCTCAAAAAGTTTTATGAGAAATTGTACTCCTCTGAATGCAGTGATACACTCATACAGAGGGAGAAATTCTTTGAACAAATTGAGCTACCTTTTCTCTCCAATGAAGCCAGGGAAACCTTGTCTGCTCCAGTTTCTAGGTCCCTTAGACTATCCGGGGGTTACAGGGAGGGAAGGTGCCTGACCCTGATGGTTTTGGACTGGAATTTTATTAACAATTGGTTAATATGGTTGCAGGGCCCCTGACTAAAATGTTTACAGAATCATTCGAGAAAGGATGTCTCCTCCAAAACTCAATGTTGCCAATATCTCGTTAATTTTTAAAAAGAATCGACCCCTGACTTGATCTAGATTTTTCTTTTGTTCGCTCACTTTGCATTTTGTAAATTGATAAAAATAAACAATCATTATTTATATTTCTGAAAACATTCTTTGTTTACAGCATTTTTTCACACCTGCCTAAAACTTTTGCACAGTACTGTAGATTCACCTCAAAATTTCCCCTTTAAGTGGTCACCGTGAGGATTTACTTACCTTGGCATCAAGATATCCTCAAGTCTAAATGATTTATATAAACAAAATTTCTTAACTGCCATGACATTGATTAAGAATGATCTAATTTGCTGGTTTGATTTACCCTTGTTGTGCTTAAGTAGAATGAACCTTATTAAAATGAATGTACTTCCTAGGCTCCTTTACCTCATGCAGATGCTCGAGAGGGCCCTGTCGCCATTTATATGGCATGGCAGGAAGGCCAGATTAAAACTGAGAACCTTACAGTTACCTACTGTCAGGGGGGACTGGGTTTGCCCAGCCCCCTCGATTATACTTCGGCATGCCAGGCACACAGTTCATGAATGGCTACACCTACTCTTAAACAACATGGAGCAGCATGTGAATGCATGGTGTGTTTATCCATACTCTACACTGAGTTTCATGTCACATAACAAACATCATTTCCCCTCCAACATCAAGAAAAACACGATTCTATTCAATACATTGCACACCTGGTTTGACATCACTAAGAATGCTGGTCACAAAGCGTTCTCATCACCCATCCTTCCTTTGATCAGTAATGTAGCTTTTTCTCTGGGCCAGGGGAGGAGTGTCTTCATGGCCTGGCACTCAAAAAGGATTAAAATTATTGGGGACTTATTTGAAGCTGGCTCGCTATCGTTCCAACAGCTTCAGGCCAAAAACAATGTTCCCTCCAATGTAAATTTTTTTTTGCATATTTAAAGACACAATATTCTCTCTACTTGCATGCTTCCTTCTAACGTACCTGTATGCAGTGCCATTGATACTTTCCTCTTGACTCCTGCTATCACAAAAAAAATAATTTCTCTATTTTACAAAAAATGATCACAAAATTATTAATGTCTGGGAAACTGACATTGGAATTGACTTAGGCCACAAGGTACTGTATGGGTAGATGCATTATGTCTGTATAAAAACCTTTCTCTTGTATCAAGCTGTATGAAAGTCAGTTTAGAATATTACACTGATTATAACGTACACCCCAGTTTCTTAACAAAATTAACAAAGCTCTATCTCCCATTTGAATAAAGCGTAGAAAAGATGTAGGAACTTTCTTCCATTACATGTGGTCATGTAATGGAAGAAATGGTTTTGGACAAATGTGACAAAGGAACTTCCTGCAATATTGAAGATGGAAGCTAATTTGTTCCCTGGATTGTTTTTACTCAGGTCATCTATGGAGGGATCTGGTCTTGCCTCTGGACAACAAAATCTTATAGAAAAACTTTTACTTTTGGCCATATGATGCATTCTGTTTCAGTAGATCAAAAACCCCCAACAGTGTCACAGTGGTACAGAGACATTTATAAGGTGCTTCCGGTAACAACCTTTCTGCTATTATTAGAGGGAATGATAAACGTTTTTGTTTACCAGTCTTAGACCACCTGCCCAATGAAATGAAGGATGTAAAACTTAGGGAGAGGCCAACTTTTCAAAGGAACCCTGCCTTACGGAACTGAATGTGACATTATTCACCATAATTATACTGTGATGGGTATGAATATGTGTAGGGCAGCGTGGGCCATGAACTAATATAATTTGCTAGACTGAATGACGCTACTATATTGCGCTTGTGTAGTATTGTAATCATTATTTTACTGATTGGTTTTTAAGCTGTTCTGTAATTTGTTACACTGTCCTGTGTTATCTTGGTGTTGGCTTGTTTTGTTCTGTCATTTGTGTGTTCAACTAATAAAAATCAATAAAATATTTTAAAAAAAGTCTTAAGGCCAATTCATGCTTCACTTTTCCTGCGCCATTATGTTCCACGCGCTGGGTGAGTGACGTAAATTGACGGGTAAAACCGGGACACCCATGCTGTGGCGTTTTGTGTTTTCATACTGCGGCTGAGAACAAGCAGGGGATCAGAAGCTATCGGGTTAACCTGACACATCTCCAGAGGTCTTGCATGTTTAAAGCCTCAACTATTTTAAGGCTGGTGAGAGGAGCCAGACCCATATCACACCATTATGTTTAGTCAGAAACCACGATATATACACACAGCCGTTAAGTGGATGATGTAATTATATGATCCTGTCCTGGTTTATTTAGAACCAAATTACCAGCATAAAGAAACAGTGAAGGGGAGGCAACCCAAGATAGCTGGTAATCCAAAACACGGGTCCACACATTCGTGCTGTGTTTAAAAATTAAATAATCTACTACACTGGATTTTTGGTTCAGAGAATTACAGTAAAATCCAGTTATAACGGACTTCAAGGGACCTGGCAAAACAGTCCGTTATATCCAGAGTTGCTGAATGCCCAGAACACAACTACAGGACATCATTTACTCATGCCGCACCCCAACAGACACACTTGTGGTATAGATTATTATATTGTACATGTAGTAATCCAACTTCACCTAACCAGATGTGTGACTATTAATAATCCGGACTACATATCTGCACTGGATATCATCGGCACGTCATGTGCCTTGTCGGCGGAGCCTGCATGTCCGTTACAGCCGAACAAAACTACAGCTAAAATTGGCCCTGGGGACCAAATTGTTTGACCGTTATAAGCGAAATTCCGTTATATGTGAGTCCACTATGTGCGATGCTTTTTCTGCATGTTCTTAAAGGTGCATGGCTGGGACCAGCGGACCCCGTCCATTATAGACGATATTCCGTTATAACTTGGAAAGGGTGCAACGTAGGGCTACGAGAATGATTCCTGGTCTTAGAGGAATGTCGTATGAGGAGAGGTTAGCTG
>JAODKC010000048.1:7019323-7035280 GCA_026777985.1 Mormyrops attenuatus | reverse complement strand
TTATTAATAATGGGTAGCAGGTGGAGCAGCGATTAAGAAACTGGCCTATAACCCAGAAAGTTTTAGGTTCATTTGCCTCAAGGGGAAATACTGCTTACAACAGTAAACGGAGTACTTCACCTGAACCAAATGGAGTACTTCACCTGAAACGCCCTGTTATAGACTGTATTTTGTGTAAAATGTTACATATTAAAAAGCTTCCATTGTGTAAACAAAATGAGTCAAAATTAAATTCTTTGAAAATACTGCAATTTGCTGTCACGCCCACAGGGGCGGGGCAGCATAGCAGCATGCGATCGCCACCTAATTAGTGGATCTATTTAACACAGACGCGGTCACGGGGTAATCGCGAAGTATTCCTGCCTGGTCCATGACGCGTACTGAGCATTTCTTTGTCTGTTGTCTCTCCCGCCTGCCCTGCCTATCTAGTCCTACCCTGCTGTCTCGCCTGCCTTGCCTGTCCTGTCTGCCCTGCCTGCCTCCTCGACCCCGTTACCCTGCCTGCCTGCCCTCTTTGCCCTGCCTTCCTGACCCATGTCCATCGTTTCCCCCATCCCTTCGTCTCACCGTCCCGTCTCTCAACATAGGATTGACCATCCTAGCTTCCGACCTTCTGCGACCGACCCGACTTTTCTTTTAGATTTTCCATGTCTGTTTTAGTGTACCCGATCTGTCCATTAAACCGTTCTCCCACATACTAGGGTCTGCCTTCTCCCTTGCAGCGAAGCGTGACAGAATACTTCGGCGGAATAACATGGACCTCGCGGAGGACCAGAGGCTGCAGCAGCAGGTCGACCATCTGACCCGCCTCATATCTCAGCTAATGGAGGGACAGCCTGCACAAGCTGAGCTGCCTGCTTCTCCCCCCCAAGCGTCTGCTTCCGTACCAGTTGCCATGCCTGAGGAGTACGCCGGCGACCCCAACCAATGCCAAGCGTTCCTCATGCAGTGCAGTTTATTGAGGAGAACCCGGGGCGCTTTTCTGATGAGACAGCCCAAGTTCGGTTTGTCATCTCACTCCTCATTGGAAGTTCACTTGAGTGGGCCACCGCATTGTGGCTGGATGAAAGCCCGTTGCTAGACTCCGCACACAAATTCCAGAAAGCCTTCAAGGGGATTTTTGACCATCCATGGATAAATAGCCTTTCTAACAAATTTGAATTATTTTAAATTGCGAATAAATACATAAATAAATCAAACTCTCAGAAGAAATCATCTGCTGGAGGCTCCTCTGGCCATGTGAACAAATTTCAGTGTTTCAGAATAGGTGTCTACCAGCTTTGAACACTATTTTACAAAGATCCCCCCCCCCATTCCCTTCTGGGTCATTTGAGTCATTTGGGTGGTGAATGTACTGCAAATTTTCAAACAGCACCACAAATCTCTGTACGATTGATAGTCGGGCTTTGACTGAGCCAACAAAGGACTCACTCCTTACTATTCTCAAGACTGGCATCACAGTCCTGGCAAATGCTGAATTTTATTCCAGACTTTTCCGGCAGACATAAATATTTCCATTGCATATTTGACTGTACTTCTGTTTTTCTACCATCCATCGTTCTTTATTTGTGCCCAGCTCCAGATGTCAAGAAGCTTCACAGCATGATGCTGCCACCGCCAAATTTCACTGCTCAGTACTTAATCTCCTGATAACAGTGGGTTTGTACCACTTGTGGACCTTGCAACCAAAAGTCACAATATTCACCACTGCTTAGCATGAATCCACTCCCCGTGTCTTAAGACAAGGCAGAAATTTATTGATCCATGTTGGGATGCATTTATCTTTGTAGCAGCACAGAGAGGAAAAACAACAAAGAAAGAAAAAAGAATTAATGCAACTAAAGGAAAACGAAACTAAAAACAGACAGTGAATACATAAAGGAGAGTGAGGAATAAAATAAACATAAATGTAAACCTTTAACCTTAAACATTAATCACATCACTCCCACGCCTTCTGGCAAACTCTGAAACCTTTCGGCCTGCTCTTTTTAAATAATGCCTTTTTCTTTTCATCCTCCCAAACACGCCAGGCTACTGAGCACTTGATAGTATTTATTGTGGCACTTCTTGCTTGACTCTTTCAGCGTGATCAATGGACTCTCCTTGGCCTCCGTCAAAAGTCTCCTTCTTGTCTGGCAGCAAACTTTTGAGGGATGGCCTTTTGTATGAAGTGCCAGGGCTGTGTGATGCGAGTTTCACTGTATCAGCATTTCTCTTTAATTATTTCAACACCATTTTGTGCCTTGCCATTGTTCTATAAACAGCTTTATATTCAGATTGTGGCAGCTAGTGCCCTGCAGTGGGGGACTCAGGCTGATTGAAGGGCAGGGGTGAAAAAATAAAAAAGGCACCAATTGCATGCCATCCTCCCCCCACCAGTAGATAGGTATACTATATATGGTGGATTAGTCTTCATATTTTCATCGCAGATTAAGATTATTCAACTTCAATTAATCATTCAATCATTCATGTTTTATGAACTACAGAGAGAACCTAGATATCACATTTTCAGGCACAAAGGAACACCTGGAGGATACATGTTTAAAAATCTATTTTCTTGTATGTACAGGAAACTGCATCCCATCCAGTTTTTTTCCACTGGAAGGGCAGCCATCAGAAATATTTTCCTCTCCATCACATGGAGAGAAATCATCATGTTTGCTCACTTGAAAGGGCACCCTAGAGGGCACTTCATGAGTTATTTCCACTGGAAAGGCACCTCAAGTTTACTAAATTGTCAAGGCACCTTATATGGCACTACGTGATATTTTCTCGCTAGAGGGGCATCTATTAGGACACCTGCTCTTATTCACACACATGGATGGACACCCTATACAGCATTGCATCGTATTTTATCCAAAACCTACTGGACAGTAGCTCTCCAGGACCGGACTTGGAGACCCCTGTTCTATACGGTACATCATTTTACATTGAGGATTTTTCAGTTTTTTTAATGGGGGAGATTTGCCCCCCGTTCCCCCCTTGAGTGGTACACAGGTAATGAGACAATTTTGCCTTTGTTAGGAAGACTGTTGTAAATGTAAAATCTCTGTAAATTTTAAGCTACCTGAACATATGGACAGAATATTTATGTAATCAACATCAACCCCTTATCATTACTGCAAACTATCTTCAGCTTTTTTGCTAGTTTTCATTTTGAAGAGTGGTACAGGCCGTGTCCGTGGCAAACATTAATTTCTAGGGGCGCCGCATGTAGAGCATTCTTATCAGGAAGCAGCCAGGATCCGGTATTATTTGACTGATGTGACCAATTAGGAATTTAAAGCCTGCACAGAACCACATAGAGCATCACCTGGGAAGCTGAGGCAGAACACAAGGAGTCAGTCGGGTCAACTGGAGCATTAAAGGTGGAAGAGGAATCACTCCTGCACTTCATTAATAAAAAGGCAGATTTACTGATCTCAGGCTACAATCTGATCAATTATTTAAAGCCCGCAGTATTTCCTTCCGTTCCAACCACTGGTGGTGAATTTAACTAGCAGTGCAGAGTGATGACAGTTAAAGCTGAATGAGACAGAGAACAGGGCAAAACAGACATCAGTGAAGTCAGTCAGATCTGGAGGATTAATGGCATGTAGCCTGACTTCAGGTCTCTCAGGTTGTTAAAGTTGGCCTCTCTGACAAAAAAGGATACTTCTGTGTGGAAATGCTACATTTGTGAGGCCAGAAACACCACCAGGATTGCCTGTATATAGCACCCTACTCCTCTCGTGCGTTGCAACTCCTCTCATGCGTTGCAACTTAAAAGTCCGGACTGAACGCTTCAAAAGCTTTTATACACAAGCAATAAGACTTCTCAACAACAGCACATAATGGACAATCTATTACACACATTCACACCTCTCTCTCTCTCTCTCCTTGTGTGTCTACCCCTCCATTTTTACCTCTCTTGGATTTTTCACGCTGCCTTGCACATCTGCACCACTCACACAATGTTGTTACTGCTTGTGTGTTATTGTTTTTATTGGTCTTTTATATTTAGTTAATTTAATTATATTTGTATTACACTCAATAAAATATAGATGTACCTAGCATATATAACATTCAGCGTTGGGGACGCTACTTTTAAACTAGCTGTCTTAATATAGTAGTTAGCTACACTGCAGAAGGACTTTATAGACAAAATCAACTTACAACCGATCTGTTGGCTCGTTATTTTATATGCAAAAATTATCATATGTATACTCATGCTGGGCAACACTTGTGCTGCCAGATGGGGCGTTGTCATGACCATATATTTGTGGTCTCAGAACGTTGTAAAGTCGACCAGTTATAAATCACATTGGTCATAAGTTGACGACGACCTGTAGTATTTTTTAATGATGTAGCATTTTGCAACGCTACATCGCTATTTGTAAAAAAAAAGTCACTGGAAAAGCTACAGCATTTTAAAAGGAGCTGCGCTACTAATAGGCTACTGAAAAAGGTAGTTAAGTTAGCAACATCGCTAATTGTAGTTAGCTACTCGCCAGCACTGAATATATTTCCTATATATATAACAATGTCGGTCAATCAGCCAGAACAAGCATTTCACCATGTGTTGTACGAGTATGACCACATGTGGTAAATAAATCTTTGAACTTGAGCTATGTTACTTTTGAGTTCCTGATAAAAACACCATAAACTAGAAAATGCAAACATGTAATGTATAATATGGGCACACTTTCTGTATTGTCATATTAGACCTGTCACACGGCATACCAATACGTGACTGACACTACGGTTGTTTAAATGTACGGATTTTCTGTACATGTACCTGTTTCTTTTCCCCTGAGGCAGTCACTATAGCCAACTGATGAGTTCTTTTTCGTGAACCACCTGACTGTCGGCTACACTGATGGAGACTTGGTGCACAGGGTCGCAGCAAGCAGGATTATCTTGTCCTGGGCCAGCTTCTTTTTACACTGCTGGGTTCAATGTGCATCTGGATGTCACCAGATGATATGAAAGCTAACCTTCCAGACAAGTCAAGGACTTTCCAGACACTCAAGCAATCCTGGATTGTGTTGAGCTGAGGTGTCAGACACCATCTTCTCTTCTTCTCCAAAGTGAGATGTATTCCACCAAGTCCCACTGCACCAAGCTCTGATTAGAATGCCCCCATATGGAGCTATAACATTCATCTCCTCACTCTTTGCTGGGTCACTCAGTGACAAAGAGCTGCTCAAGCAGTCAGGTCTGAATGACCTCTTGACTGAAGACATGTCTGTAATGGTTGATAAGGGCTTTCTGATTGCCAATTGTGTCAAATGCAAAGTTTACTGCCCACCTTTCCTGTCAAGGCAAACACAGATGCCATTAGACCAGGTAGCAGAGAAATATCCCAACTCAGACTGCATGTACAGCAGACTATACAACGTGTTAAAGAAAACAAGCTTTATCCCTCTATCCAGTGCAGGCAATATTAATCAGCTTATTACTGTGGCTTCTCTGCAGATGTATTATGCAAAAAACAAGCCCTTGCTAAGAAATGGGCTTGTTAATGAATCAAAAGTTAATCTAGGCTGACGTAACCTGTGCCAGTTCAGTAAAGAGCTTTGGATCCTTGTTGCCTCTTCAGTTTTATAAGCCATGTCCAGGGATGTCTGCAGGCTTGGGAGGTGAAAGTACTCCTCTCCAGTACACACCCACATACACATTGTTAGTGCAAGCCGATATCCTTTCAGAGGTAGAAGAGGATTGGGAGGTGCATCCTGATGCAGCCTGAGGTTTCTTGTTCTCATCAGTGGCTGTTGGTATGAAAAGACACTTTTTTTCTACACTGTTCCAAATGCAGATTCAGCTGTTTCCTTGTTACTCCTCATCCCCATACTGGTGACCACTGGTCTATCCGGTATGCAGAACTCAGCAAATGCTTCTGCAACCTGAAACACTGCTGGATCTGGCAAAGGACCAACCATCTCTTTGAGAAGTCCATTCCTTCAAGACAACAGAAGACAGTAGTTTACACCATACATGATTAAAAGTGCATTATGATGATTTACCTGCTGTAACTTTACTTACTTCACTCCTCTATCTGCCATGCCATTTGGTTGGACTTGGTTACAATCATTTCACTGATGGGTCCTGGCTTTACGCCCTTTATGACAGGTAACCATTTTTATGCACTTAGAACAACAATAAATACCTTTTGGGAGGTCTACAAATAATTAATACCTATTTAGGCCAAGCAAAATACAACGGTTTGTGGTTTGACAGCTATGCACTGGAGGTACAACTTTAACACCAGCTTGTGAGAAATGTGCTGGTTACAGTAGAAAAGTAGAAAAAGCTGGTTACAGATGGCAGATCCTGTCACACAGGATCAGTGATGGTGTGTCAGGGTAACCCTGGGTCTGTCTGTAAGTGCAATCTACAGTAATTGGAAGTTGAGGGGAGGAAAACAAACCTTTTCACTGTCTGATGGTAATATAAGGCAGAAAGGTAATAAATTCATACTTCTTGTTTTTCAAATATTACATCGTTAGAAATAAAAACATTCACAAACCAGCAAATATGAAACCTGCATTTACCTTTCATTATCATCCTACCTTCAGACTGTGGTTTCTCACTTTTCTGAAGTTCTGAAGCAATGTACCCTCACGCTGACCTCTCCTGTGACCACATCTTTGTTTGACACTGGTTAGTACTAATCAAAATATTTTGTGAATGTTAACATTTCACTGTTCATTAAATACTGGTGTAAAACACTGCAGAGCTATGTATATAATCTAACGTGAACTTATAGCAAGATGACTAGGTTGGGTTTAAGACCTAACACCTAATGTATACACAGCATTAACTATAATAACCTAATGTAAACAATGTCAACTATAATAAATACTGAAAACGGCAACACTGATTTTACTAACCTAGGATCCAGTCGAGAGACTATCAGTTTGAATTCTCTCTCTGTTTCGATGATCTTAGCCCCACAAATGTATTGGGAAACCAGGCCCTAATGTACAGCATAACTTGCTATATCGGATGAGAAAGGTAAAACTGTTAACTTAACCTTCATAATTAAGTGTTTAAAATGTGAAATTTAAACTAGCGTTACAAAAAAAGTAACATGCTCTCCATTATACAAAACGAAGAATGTTTTATTTTATGAGAAAAAATCTTTGAATACAAAACTTCTTAGAATTGCTACTACACGAAATGTGTTTGTTTACTATGCATGGTGTTTCATGTTTTAGAAAAGAAAAACGATAAGAAGAATTATTGTACAGTACTATTATTACTTAAAGTTTTCATATTACAGTATGCTTTAATAGTCCATAATAAAGTTTAAAATACAGCACTATCTAACCCACTTAGTACAGTAATTAAAGGCAACTTCCTGTCAAAGCACAGCATGGTGCAAGCAGGAGAAAGATGACAGTCCACAGAGAGGCTTACGAGACAACAGGGGTTTATTAAGGGAACTGAACAAAATGGGGAAGGCGCGCACGCACACACAAGGTTACATCTCACAATGACTCGCTAAGGAAACAGGCACATAAGGCAGAACGACCAATCAGCAGAGACGCAGGATAAGAATCAGCAGGTAGAACAATGAAAAAGCACCGGCACAGGGAAATGGGCAAAGATGATCACTGAACTAAGAAGCTTAACAGACAAACGAGGAAACGTAATTTGACACTAGGAAACTAAAACAAAGTAGAATAATTATAAAATCACAAAAGTACAAAACAAAACACAAGGAGGGCATATCATGGGAAGGAACTAAGACTTGGGAATTGAAGACTAATACTATACACACTAGAAACAACAAAACCAAAAAAACAAAACAGGTCAGGCTGGTTTTTAGCCAACCTCAAACCCATAGCCAGTGGGTTTAATCACTGAGCTACATATTCAGCCCACTGAGCTATGCAGCAGGTCGGGGAGTAAGGAAAACACAAGGGTCGAAGGAAGCGTCAGGGAGGAGGACAGGATGGTCAGCCACACCTGATGGTCAAACAGGGAGG
Organism: Mormyrops attenuatus; assembly: GCA_026777985.1. NCBI lineage: Eukaryota > Metazoa > Chordata > Actinopteri > Osteoglossiformes > Mormyridae > Mormyrops > Mormyrops attenuatus. The sequence goes on along the minus strand of JAODKC010000048.1, from coordinate 7,027,307 downwards.
GGACGCAGAGGGCAGGGTCGGACGGGTGCTGACCCTGACAACTTACACTATGGCAGGGCAGAGTAGCTAAACACTAAAGTGACTATGGTAATATTCGATCAACTTCTAAGTCATTTAACGCCTATTTTACAGAACGTTATGTGGACATTAAACGGGGGATACCTGTATTTATAAAGTAAAAAGGAGTTAAACCAATTTATAAATCAATTCTTCTCAAAATCCATATAATGAATCATATCCATTCTGATCCTCCTCCCCTCTCCAGCCCCCAATTATCTCCTTTTTTAGCCATGCAGTGCTGTGAGTCTTTGGTGCAGCGTTACCTGATGGCAGAGTGTCCTCCATCTGTTCCTTTCAGGTTCAGTTCTTGTGTACTGTACATGTGCGCATGCATGTGTCAGTTGCACCATGGATGTTATGTCTTTGGGTGTGGTATCGGTCAGTCCAGTGAGTTTTTGCTCCTTGTGTGGTAATATGGTGCAGTTTTCTTGCCCTGAGATTTTAATGATGTGGGCTTCCCTGAGGCTGAGCCAGGGAAGGAGTAGGATTGTCTAACAGGTCTAGGTGTACGGTCACCTCCAGCTCACCACCAGCAGTGGGTGGCACCAGCTTACCGTAAGTTCGATTGCAAAGTCAGGTGTGAAGTGTACCTTAAATCATATGTTGAAACTAGCGCCGTGTTCTTTGTCAATTGCACCACTGCTACTTAAGTTACATTGTAGTTAGCAGATACTAAATTAAAATTAATATAAAATGGGAGAGTTGGTAGCTCACTGAGTGATGCAGGTGGGGATATGGGGGGGTCATTGTCCCTGAGAGTGCCAGGAATGTAACTGTCTAGTCAAGATGACCAATCGAGTTATTTAAACAGCCCTGAAGCATGGAAACTTGTAGTCGCAATGCCTGTAGTCTTGCCTGTATAGCATCAACAGTCAGACTAGGCCTATTGGTCCTGGTCATGGGGCATGCCCCAGCGTCCTCAGAAGGGTCAGCAAACCTGTCCATAACTGTCTTATATAGATGTTTAGCTAAGGGACACAAAACAAAACACTGCCCCAATAACAACTAACTAACTATAACAGGGTAATAAAACATTGCTGGTCAACCAGAATATTTCCCATACAGCAGCAGTAAATACCCCAAAACTAGAAGAACAATCATTGCACAGATATAATACAACCTAAACATAAGAACATAAGAAATTTACAAATGAGAGGAGGCCATTCGGCCCATAAAACTCGTTTGGGGAGAACCTAACTAATACCTCAGAGTTGTTAAAATCTTATCTAGCTCAGATTTAAAGGAACCCAGGGTTTTAGCTTGCGCTACACTAGCAGGACTATTCCATACTCCAACTACACGCTGTGTAAAGAAGTGCTTCCTCAAGTTCATTTTAAAATGTTCTCCCACTAATTTCCATTAAACCATTAAATATATCTTCAGCGCAGGGGAATTTCACCTGCTTGTCAGGAACAGCACCTGTCTGTCCCAGCCTTTCGTGTCTCCTCCCCATTTGGCCAGCAGGTGTCGCTGGCCATCATGTTCTCCCTGTGCCCAAGTCCTTTGTGTGTTTCCATAGCTCCCTGGATTGCTGCATGGCTATATGGGCTGAGCATGTACTTACTAATCCTTTAGTCGTGTGTTTGAGCCCAGTTGCCTCTGTTTTGTATTTATTAGATTTCTTGTTCTAGGTTTCTCCCGGCTTGTGTTCTGTTTTGTTCCTTTCTAGGTCGCTTTAATTATCCTTGTGTTCAGTCTCTAGTGTTTTTTCCAGTTAATGTTTTCTAGTTTTTGGTATTTGCGAAGCTTTCTAGTTTCTGTGCTTAATAGTTATTAATTCAACCTGTTGCCCATTTTCTTGTGCCAGCCCTTGCTGATTGTTCTCTCCTGTCCTGCGTTATCATGTTAACCGTCTGTATTTAAGTACCTGATCCTGTGCTGCTCCTTCTGGTGTCATTTACTGTGTTTTTCATGATTCTGTGATTTTGGTAATTGGGTTTTGCTGTGTTTGCTTCCCTACTTGTTCCCTGTGTTACTAGTTTTCCCTTCGTAATCATTTTTTGTTCTGTTAATTGTATCCTTCCCCTGTTTAGTTTTGACCCCTTGTGGTCATTTTGTTTATAGTGTTCCTAGTGTTCTCAGTATCTGTGATAAACCCCTGTTGTTTTCTGGAGCCGCAAGTGGATCGCTGCCTCCTTTTTTTCTGCCTGTACCATGCCCCGAGTCTGTGACAAGTACCCCTGAGTTCGTAACACTGCTGTAGTGTTGTGTAGAGGAGGCCTTGACTGGAGAGGCTTGCAGTCACAAACACGGCAAATGAGGCCCACTGAAAGCAACTCCCTCACAGTTTTGTCCTCAGAAAAAGAAAAAAAGAGAATGTCTCTTTTCCACATGTGCAAAAAAAAGTCCAGTCCTGAAATGAAAATAACTGTTGCCAGTTATGAACTACATGTACTAAAAAGAAAAATGGACAATATCTGTAGCGTCTGGCTTTATCTCACAAAATTGTGGAAAATCCACCTGTATCCCATGCAGAAAACTCAAATGTGTAAGCAAACCGTCATGCAAAATGGCTTCAAATTACCACTTCTGTAATATAATAGTATGGTATGTCCACCAAAAAAAAATCTCTTTGCAGTTTTAACTGAATTTCACCAAAACAGTAGAAAGAAAAGTAAAAGTGAAAAGTTATATGTAACCCAGTTGACTTTATTTTATTTTACATCTAGCAATTCTTTGGGCCAGAGCAGCGCTGTTGTCCGTTTGACGCAGGAAAAAAAAGGAATACGAGGACAGCTGTGCAAATATAGCAGTGAAGACAAAACAGAATAAAAGAATACCACCTCATGAGTCCTTTAGTTAACCAACTCTGTCCACCGGTCCCTGTTCAGACACCACTGTGACGAACTTCAGGGTACTCCCCCGCCAGTGGTTACACACCTTCACCTTGATGACTCACAGCTGTTGTGCCAGGTATAACTGAAATCATATCATCAAATTCGCAGATGACACAACAGTGGTGGGTCTCATCAGCAATGACGACGATTCCGCCTACAGAGAGGAAGTGAACCAACTTATTGTCTGGTGTGACAACAACAACCTGTCACTGAATGTCAACAAGACGAAGGAGATCATCGTTGACTTCAGGAAGCACATAGCACATAGTCCACTTGTAATCCATAGCAAAGCACCAAGTTCCTCGGGGTGCATATCACATTACAAACATCACCTCCCTTGTGAAGAGGGCACAGCAGAACCTTCACTTTCTACCACGGATGAGGAGAGTAACCCCCCCCCCCTCCTGTCCTCACAACATTCTACAGAGGTGCTATAGAGAGCATCTTGGCCAGCGGCCTCTCTGTCTGGTATGCCAGCAGTGAGTAGTGAGAATGGCGGGGAAAATTATCAGAACCACCCAGGATCTGTACTTGTCACGCTGCCTAAGGAAAGCCACCAAGACAGTCAGAGACCCCACCCACCCAGCCCATGGACTGTTCAACCATTCGCCGTCATGCAAATGCTACCGCAGTGTGCGGTGCTAGACTGCCAGAGTCAGTAAGAGCTTCTTCCCACAGTCTGCCAGATTACTGAACTCCATCTAACAACACCCTACATGCTGACCTGTTGCGACTTTTGGGACAGTTCAATTCCTGAAAACACACAGATTATTTCGTGAAGTCACTCTATTAAGATGCTGCTGGCTCTCTGCATTACTTAATGGTTCCTGTCACTGAGCACCATTGTTTTCTCTTCCCTCCCACACTGTGCAATACTGCAGCAACAAAGTGCAATATCCTTTATAATGTAGAATATTCTTTTATTTTAGTCTGTCTAAAGTTGTCCGTCTATCTGCCCATTATGTTTATCTGCTGTTGTACACGGTTATCGCCCATACTCTCTCCATACGCCATCTTTTTCCCTGCACTCCCCTCACACCGTGCCCACGCATTACATGGCCAGCAACGTCGTCATGCTCATTACACCTTAAATCTAGATAAATTGGACTTGGTGGTTACGGTCGCTATCTCTGAAGCAAAAAGACCAGTTGCAAATCCATGGGCATGGACGACGAATCCGAGAGCACAGACTTCATCGTGGCTGTATTTTATCTCATCTGACACTAGGGTGGTTCTGTATAAAATGTGATTCAGAAAATAGCGACGGTATCGGTTTCATTACTTTATATTCATGTAATAAATATGCAAATGTAAATTAGATCATAATCTGCCTGAGACATAAAGAAAAAGGAAAAATAGGTTATAATGATTATCCTCATATAGTGATAAATTTCACCCGGAAAGACAATATCACTGAAAGCAGATTCCATTGTAATAATAATAATAATAATAATAATACGCTGATACTGTAGTAGACTAAGTCTGAACCTGAAATGTTCATAAGTACTTTTTCACGTCAAATCTGAACTTTGGCGTGGATTTGATCGTACGCACAGTCGAAGATCATATCTGTGTGTAAGAACATTTTATAAATGAGGCCAGGGCTCTGGTGCCTAGCAGCTCAACATCAAGGTATTAAGTCATCGAAATCTTTCCCAGAGAGTAGCACTGGATGGCTTTTTATACGCATGGAAAAAAATGACAAAATCGTCTTTTGATTTTCCTCTCATCCTATAAACCCCCTTTGAAAAATGAGATAAGTCAATTATAAGGCCGTGATAAGTCCAATATTTGGAAGCAAACAGAAGGAAATCACAGAATTATCATCAGAGAGCTGTTGAGTTTACATAGTTGACAGAGCTAAAGCTCACAGAGAGACTGCAAACCCTCATCACCTCAAAAAAGTTAGTGAAGCAACATGTATTTCTGTTCTGCTGCATTCATTCACCTGACAGTCCTGAATGAGAATTATGAAAATTATGCTTCACTATGCATGCAAATGTGTACAAGCTCAAGTTTGGATATTATACATAGGGGTGTACTGTAGATACCATGGGAGAAAATTTACATTTTAAGGTATCTTTACACAATATAATTAACAATTAATAACACTAATCCTTTTCTTATTATTATGAAGAAATCAAGATGGGCAGAGTTTGGGTTGGGGGGGGGCAGTGTGTGCGGTGCTTGTTTGGTGCCTGCATTAGTCCTTGTAATGGCTTAATAAAAGGGGGGTGATTTGCATTAAGTGCACCTTCATAATTAATTTATGCTGCATTCTTACAACATAGAATAAGCAGCAAGTCAGTATACCTTATAATGCATTAATAGAACATTCAGTGCACCTTCATAATGCATTTATAATGCATTCATAGTAGAGCTGTAATTGGTCCTTAAAAGTTAGGCCCAACAAGGCCTGAGCCCGACAGAATTTGACCCGAGCCCATGTAAAATGATAGAAATTAAGCCCGAACCCGACGGGACCCAACGGGTTTGGACAAAGATCTTCAGCTCTACTTGGGGGGTATGCCACAAAGCAGGATTAAGGGAATGTCTGACTTATTTCAACAAGTCTGGCTCATTTAAGTGGGAATTCCGTTCCGTTCCATCAACATGTCTTAAATGAATCCCTCCTGAGCTACCACGGTAACTTAGGCTAGTGAACAAGTCTGCTCCGGACCAGGTTAACTGTCTCCCTTAGTTAAGCGTTGCCTCAAAGAACGTCCGACGTGTGGGAACAGATTCTCAAAAGATCGTTCCGTCGGACGAAATTCCGCGCTCTCACTACTCATGTCATGTAATAAATAATAAAGCCTATAAAAATCACGTCTCAGCATTCTAATTAATTCCAAAATAATTCAAGTAAAAGCGTACCCATATTACAAAGGTCAAACATGAAATGCAATGACTGAAACTAAAAAATAAAATAGGTTAAAATAATATGAACAGGAAGATATTTTTATATTCTGTTTAGTTACTGTGTACTTTGAAAGTTTATTAGTAAAATAGCGAAGACAAGATACGCTTATTTGTGCAGAACATTTCACATGGATGCGATTGAAATTATTTTATGGAGCTCAAATAATACAGAATAACACTATACAGTAAGAATAACACGTGAACTCAACCCAGAAGGTTCCCCGTTGGCTATGGGCACTGAACCAGAAACTTTCGTGGTGCAAGCTAGCAGCATAAACACTGTACCACCATGCCACTGTACTAAGCACTTGTAACATTTACGTAATTTACGCATTTAGTCTGTCTACATTTCATTGCCAAGCCAACTCCCTGGCTGTATTTATGGCCACAGTATTGCCTTTTTTAGCTATTACATCTTTGCATTTTTCATACAGCTCCATCAGCAGCGTTTATTCATAGAACATTAATAAGTAGCATGTAAGTATACCTAAACATGTCATAAAACATTGCTTTCATAACACTTTCAGTGAACAAGACATAACAGCTGTAACATACATTAATGACAAATATTATAATCGCATGATGTACACGTGCATACTGGTTATTTATGTTTTATGAATGGATTATGAAGGTGCACTTAATTATTCATTATCAAATAGTAATAGACGTTTTCTGTTGGAACCTTTTGATAAGTGACCATGATTCCATAACCACTTATTTGGTACAGGGTCACCCTGACATGATCAGATTAACCCTCTGGAGTCTGAAGCCTCTCAGCCACTTTTGGGGTAGTCTGACATGCCTTGACATTTTAAAATATTTCACCTATTTAAAAAACATTTATCCCAAAGTGTTACATGTGCTTGTATTCAGCACAAACTCAGCACCAATAATCTGAGACCACTTAGAATGTTATTATTCTATTTTATGTTAAAAATTAACCTCAAACATATACTTTCCAGAAACCTAAGTCTCTGTCATATCCCACTGGCGGGACTCCAGGTTAACAGAATAACAAACCACTCAAGACAATATTTTCAACCCACTTTATGCATCATTTTGTTAAATTCCCCTCCTGGCAGAAAAAAAAAACTGCTTCACATTTTTACTGAGACAGTTGGATAACTTGGATATTGTGTGTTTCCAAGCAAAACACCTCACAGGAGGAGTCCCATGAATATTTGAATGAATTTGCGATTATGAGCAAGACAAAGTTGTTTTTGACATTTTCAGAGCGCATAACACTACAGAGCAGTCTCTTTTATTTCATTTCTGAGCAGCAATCATGAAAACCTAATTTCTGAAATGATGTGACAACTGAGATATACAGGACTCAGAGCAGTGTTAAAAAGAGAGAAACACACACACAACAGTATGCATATGCACACACACATATGCAACACACACACAGACCTGTACTCATATCTTTGTGTGGTCCGTCCATTCATTTCTAAACCCTAATCCCAGCAATGACAACCTTAACCACAAGTAACAAATACAGTAAAAGCAGTTTTATCTTTTTGTTTGCAGTCACAGATTTTTTCTAAATTGAAGTCCCCTTTGTGGGGACCAAAGAATGGTCAAAACGTCAAAATAACAGGTTTTCATCACATAGTGGGGACATTTGGTCATCACAATGTAATGTATATATATGTATATATATATCTCACACACACACAGGCACACTCTGGCAATCAGAACAAGCAGACTCAACTCAGTGAGTCTTTTAACCTTCCAATGAAATTCTGAAAAGTGTCACGCCTTGAGGTTTAACCACAAAGTGGTCGCAATTTCAGTCGTTGGCAGAGAAGGATAAACTGTCAAAGGTAAATAACAGATTCGGTCACAACAAAAAACAGGAAAGAATAAAACAGAAAAAAACGGCATCAATTGTCACCTCTGCGGAAAGAGGAACTATGGAAAGAACAGTTCTGCAGAGAGTGAAAGAGAATTATATACCCATGCAAACTTACACATCACGGCAGGTCATGTGACCCTGATTCCTTGCCTCACCTGCCATAGCAACCTAGTGGCCAGATCTGAGACTTAATTAATTGTGTGTTGACCTACATATATCTTACCAAATAATTCTTATTTATCTTCAGATTTATGCATTTATAAGCATATAATCAAATGCTATGCTTTAATCCTCTGGTGTATATCTGTTA
>JAODKC010000048.1:6999015-7019223 GCA_026777985.1 Mormyrops attenuatus | reverse complement strand
GCGGTGTCAGATTACTCGTCTCTTTTTTTTCTCTCCTGCCTTGGGCTGACTTGGTGCTCTACGCGCGCCTCACGGCAACGATGCGCATCCTTTGCGCATTTGCAGAGAATGCGCCGTCTTGTGGAAAATGGGGCCCCCCATGGATGTGCGTAGGGTTCTGCGTGTAGGGAGGGGCGGCACTGCACCTAACCTAACAAACATCATAGGCTAACCTAGCCTAACACTTACATTAGCCTACAGTTGGGCAAAATCATTATCACAAAGCCTATTTTATAATGAAGTGTTGAATATGTCATGTAATTTATTGAATCATGTACTGAAAGTGAAAAACAGAATGGAATTGGAATACCCATTGTAAAGTCGAAATATCGTAACACAGAGCATCGTAAACTGGGGAGCGTTTATAGTTGATATTCTCACAATATTCATTCACAAAAGTTTGTATATGTATGTTTGATGTCGAGCTCCATCAAAACAGTTGAAAGAGAACGCGCCCATCGTCTAATTGGAACACCTCCCATGTGTTAACACAATGATGTGTTGGTTTGTGGCTAAATGCAGAGAGAGTTCCAACCATTCATCACCATTTAATCCCAACCAGGGTCACAGGGGGACCAGAGCCTATCCCGGGAACAACAGGCGCAGGCAGGAACCAACCCTGGGCAGTCGCCAACACACCGCAGGGCACACATACAGTACTCACACAATTACAGGGCCAACTTAGATTCACCAATTATATTTACAGCATTTAGCAGACGCTCTTATCAAAATTCAGGGACAGTTCCCCTGGAGCAAGTTGGGGTTAAGGGTCCTGCTCATGATGGTAGTGCCCGAGGCAGGACTCAAACCGGCAATCTTTTGAGCCAGAGGCAAGTGTCCTAACCGTTAGACCACAAACACCCAACTAACCGATTAACCTACCACTCACACTTTTGGACTGTGGGAGGAAATCGGCGCCCACGGCGGAAACCCACGCGAACACGGGGAGAGCATGCGAACTCCACACAAAAAGGTCCTACATATACAGTATATATAAAATCATGCATTGCTGTCCATCAGATAACTTCAAGTTACCAAATGTATGCATAATCAAAGATACTCATTTCCATCTGGCACTAACCATGTATTCCTTCACAATACTAAGCCATAGAAAGGTCCCCGGTGAAACCCTTGCCTTCCCACACCATAGAGACTAATCTCAACATTTATAAGCTTATACCTGTAGTGCCTCCAAATTTATATATTAGATGAGACTAAAAATTGAGAATTTTCAATAGGTAGTTTTTCCTCACGAAAGGGTAAAAGGGGTGATATCATGATTGTATCAGCATTTACACATCAAATTATGACATACCTGAGTAGCTCAGGATGTCCTGAAAGTAAAAACATTTGGCTACTTCATGTACATACAGTGGAATGAACCTAAAATCAAAGGGATAGAAGAATGCTCAAAAATGGATTGGGTTTGAAGGGTTAAATGGCTAAAGAGGAAAAGGTTTTTGTGAATTCTCGAACATTTCTCGGATTGGCACCAAGAAAATCTGGGGGGAGCAGAGGCTAACAGGTAGCAGGATTGCTCTGCCTAGTTTCAGAGCAGACTGTATATTTTCTACATGCACCCCCCACCTTAGGAACCAAATCTGTCCTTGTGTTATGAAGGCCGTCAAAGCGAGAGCCGATGTCAGCTGTGCCCCATCACAACTCACCCTGCATCCCTCTGAAGTTTTTGCAACTAATCTGAGCTATGCCATGAGGGCCTGAAGCGGTAACACGGGAAATGTCCAACTGAACAGGGCAAGCCATGTACCTGTCTAGTCGGGCAAGTGCGAGCCAATCCAAGAAGCCCCCCAATGTGCCACATTTAAGGTAATCTTACAGCTGCTGTCATTTACTTCCTTTCCACCACAAGTGGCCTGCTGTTGGGCTCAAGAGGAGAAGCAATCAAGGTAGCCATGATTTTAGCATGATCAGAGAGAGGGAAACGGAAGGACATGGTGTTCAGAGGACAGACAACTACAGAAGAGGAGAGTCGACCCGGTTAGTCATGATTTTAGTGCAGACAATGAGAGAGAAACTGAAGGACATGGCGTTCAGAGGACAGGCGGCTACAGAAGATCCGAAGTCTCTCGCCAGTGTTCTCTTACACGCAAGACTGCCAGCTCTTATCTCTGATGGTGTCAAACGCCTTTTTCCTAATTCATCCCCCATGAAAATGTCCACAAAGAAGTGAGTGGGATTGTCTCCGGTAGCCTCACACAACTCAGTGGTGCCCAGGATGCCATGGAGCCCTGTGATTACTCACCTACACCACTGCAGAACGTAACAGATTCCTCTCTGTTCCACTGGTGTTACTTCTGACTAGCTGTGCTTGTTTGAACTAAGAATCAAAGACCTTTCAAAAGCTGTTGAATTAACTAAAATACCCAGCTACTGTCTCTTTTGTATGGAGAAATAAAAATGCCAGGATATGCTCTTTCTTCGCCAAAGCATTCCCGCAGGATGATCAACGCACAAACTCAGTCTTTCATTGCTCCATGTTTTTTTTTCCCCAGCGATATTTTCTCTCCAGTTAGACAAGCTCACTGCATATGTTCCCTTTTGATGCCTACAAAACAAAGAAAAGGCATTTTATTTGTTCGAAAGTCTTTGGAAACAACTACTGTTTTTTTACTTGGGTAATATTTACAGAAAAAAATTCTAAGCTCTGTCACGTCAGTGTCACTTTTGATTGGAGGAGACAAACAAAGTGTCAAAAAAAAAGCATTTCTTTGATTGACAAATTATGAATAATAGGCAACCAGAAACCATCAGGCAGCCTGTTGTCAGGCTCCTGCCAAATTGCTCACCCAAGGCCATTTGAACCCCTGAGAGTCGGGGTGAGCATTAGACCCCTGAGCAATGATGAAGGGCCAAGCAGACCTGGAATTTCCAAGGAGAAAAACAGGGCTTGCCAACCCAGGTATGTGATGACTTAGCATTCTGCAAAAACTGCCTTATGGTGGAGAAGAACAAGTCAGACTTGCAAGTGCCAGGCTCAAGGCACAGGACATGTTTGGGCTTTGGGAAAAAAAAAGTCGAGTTTTCATGAAACAATCTCAAAATGAAAGCTTTGGCCTCAGACTCGCAGCCAGACTCGCTGACAAAATGATAACAGATGGAGGTGGCGGCAACCGAGCACATTAATACAGGGAGCATGCTGTTCGCTGAGAACCTCCATCACCATCCAAAGTATCTGCTGTCTTTGCTCCTCAGGCACCCTGCAGGGCACGATGAATATGAGAGACGGGCATGGCTAGAAAGACACTGCCCTGAACGCACACCGCAGTCGTATGTCCGGAGCACACGGTGATTCACTTTGGCAAATCTGATTAAAGGAGCTCAGCAGCATTCCACATTCCAGCTCACAAAGCTTTTAACCTATCAGAACAGACTGGCATCCCAGACAGGGTGTCCCCAGCTAGTGTCCTGTGTCACCAGGGACCAGCCTCAGGCCTCCCACAAATCTATACTGGACAGAGGCTTGCAACATGGGTGGTTTTATAGGTGGATGGATAAATATCAAAAGAGCAACTGACCCTTGAGTACACACAATGTTATTTTCAAGGGAATTTCAGGCATATTTCCTTCAAAAGAATTAATAAAACCATCGGTCCCAGTATACGTGGGCTGATGGTGACATATCACAAGGCAACCGGTAAAAGTACATAAACCGTGTTTATTCATTTTTTAATGACTCTATACTTAAATAAAGACCATGTTTGTGTCAATAGCATGTTTTTACGCATGTTGCTATTATAATTGATAGTTTATTTTTATGGTTATTTTATGATTATTTTATTTTATGATTAATTAATAGTTATGAAATAAGCAGACTTGAATTTAGACTTGTTTTGGTATTTAAATATGTACAAAAATGTTACCCTCTCAGGCCTCCTGCACCCTCCCAGGCCTCTTCCCAGGCTTCCTGCACCCTCTCAGGCCTCCTGCACCCTCCCAGGCCTCTTCCCAGGCCACCTGCACCCTCTCAGGCCTCCTGCACCCTCCCAGGCCTCTTCCCAGGCTTCCCGCACCCTCTCAATTCAATTTTCAATTCAATTCAATTTTATTTATGTAGCGCTTTTAACAACAGTCATTGTCACAAAGCACTTTACATATAACCGGCCCGAACCCCCACCAAGCAAGCCTGAGGTGACAGTGGCAAGGAAAAACTCCCTCTAGCAGGAAGAAACCTTGAGAGGAACCTAGACTCGGAAGGGGACCCCATCCTCCTCTGGGTGACCGAGGAGCATGAAATTGTATTCACATTTAGATTAATGATTAGCTTATCATTTTAAAGAAGTGAAGATATAAAAAGAGTCTAAAAGTGTCGCAGCTTCAGCCGCATGCCAAGATCCACTCAGTAACATTAAGCTAAAGATGGTTCAGTATTAAATTCGGGCCTCGCCTCCCGATCTGGGTTTAATGGGCTAAAAAGTGGATTTACGTAGCACAGGTAGACGTCAGTAATTTTTCCTAACATACTGTTGCTTTATTATAGATTCCTACCATTATAGTATGAAATCTTATTCAGGTAAGCATGACTGACCCACTTCACACGCTCAACTCTAACACTAGACAGAAATCAGCTGCTACTGTTTTTCATGGATGCTGTCCATAGGAACCCAGATGCAAAAAAAATGCAACTAAAAAAGAAACTAAACGCCTTATTGCATGGTGGTTCCCACTGGAATCTGATGGCGATGGTAGAAGGAGACAAGGAAGGGGCATGGATATGGACCGCTGCTTATCGCCTCTTCTTTAATTTTTCCTGAATATAATGACATTAACATTAAAATAACATTCAACAAAACGTAATGAAAATCTTCTCTGTATTGGTTAGATACATATGGCAAACAGCTAATAAGTCATATGGTATTAATGGTAGAAATATATGATGACAGTGTATTAAATATTTGTAGAGCTAATTACATAGTCTTTGTAATATTTGTAAGAACAGTTAATTTGTAGCAATTGAACTATTCAAATGTAGACTATAGCTTACACTAGTGAAATGTACAGCCGAACATAATGAATTGCATGCCAGTCAGAGCTGCCCCAACTCACTGGGTCGAAGGTGGCCTGACTCTTCAGGCCAGAAGGTGAGTGACACTGGCTCAATCTGATCCAAGTACATGGGCCAGAATCGGACCAAGAATCAAACCGGAGGTCAGCCGATTGAATTTTCCTTTCTGGGAGATTCTCAGCTGACCAAAGAGCCTATCCTGACCAGCCAAACAGGAGGCAGTCGGAAGGACTCAGACTGTTCATTTATTGACTCAAGACTATTTATAGAAAAAATTTTGGCCGCAACAGAAATAGAGCAATCTTCAAGAAAGGTTCTCTGCCCCTGAACTGCTCTTGCAAAGTCTTTCAACAGAAATTCCCCAAGAAAGCACTCAACAAACCATTTAGCCCTGAGGGTTGGACCAATTGACAATGCAGGGATATCTCAAAATGACACTGACTGAAAAAGTACTTAACATTTCATATGGGGATTAATCTTTCACACAACACTCACTGAGCAAAGTCAAAGTTCATAATTGAAATTTCCTTTCCAAAAATGTTTTCCTCTTAAAAAACGTGCTATATCTAAAACTGCACAATTCATAATACTAATATAAAATTATTATGCTTGTGCCTCATCTATGAAACCATTTACTGACTCACTCAGGAGCCATGGATCAAAGGGGAGAACAATTCAGAAAACATCTAAAATTGTCGCTAAACAATCAATAGTAAACCGGCGCCTTCGCTGACTCCAGGGGGTTATCGTCCAAGAAGCTTGGTTGTGCATTAGTTATTTCCGCATGTCCTGCCTCCTTTGCGGCACCTTTAATGAGTTTGGCCAGCTCTGCTGGGCTTTATGTAAAGTCTCTCATTGCGATTGCTTAAAAGGGGCCTAATCAGTATTATAGCTTAATTAATATCAATTATTTTGTTATCGCTTTAATTGCCCAGTTGTTAATTCACCTGTGTGATTATAACAACCTAATGAGTACCTTCTGCACATTCACATGCATGAGTGTGAGGAATTGGCAGGAGTTTGGTGTCAATCAAACTGGTGTAATCCGATGGAAATCAATAACTCGACTGCCAGGAAGTGGTTTAACCAGTCAGTGACTGACAGCAAGTGATAATCAAAGTCTGGACTCAAAGCCTCATTTCTCGAGTCATTACTTATCACACGTCAGGCTAGTGTTAGATTTAGAAGTACACTACAGCGGATGTAAGAGGTCTACAAACCCCTGTTAAAATGGCAGATTTTTGTGATATAAAAAACCAAACCAAGGTACAGTAAATCATATCAGAGAATTTTTCATCTTTTAAGTGTGCACTTTTTTTATGCACCTATTGATTTTATTACAACACTTTTTGGGTCTATGAACTTGGCACATGTCTTGGCACTATATTCCCACTCAGACTCTTCCTTGCAAAAATGTTGTAGATCAGTCAAATAGCAGGGGCATCTCCGGTGCATATCCCTCTTCAGGTCACCCCACAGATTTTCAACTGGATTCAGGTCTGGGCTCTGGCCGGCCCATCCAAAACATTGATCTTCTTTTGATGAAGCGATTTTGTTGAGCACCATCCTAGGTTGTTCCTTGCCTTGTGCCTCTAGCTTCCAGTATACTGAAGGCTCTGTAGGGGGTACAACCCTGAATTGGACAAGCAGGTCCAGGAAATTGATGGATGGATCACATTTCTTTGTTGATTTGGATGCATGGTTTTGGGCATGGCATGGTGAAAGGTGAAACTCCTCTTCATCTTCAGCTTTCTAGCAAACACCTAGTATTTTGTGTTTGGTCGACTGGAATTTGGAGCTATTCTTGATTCCCTTAATCTTGGCCAAAGCCCCAGATCTGGCTGAAGAACAGCAGCCCCAAAACATGATGCTGCCCCCACCATGCTTCACTATGACCAAAAAGTACAACCTTAATCCCATCAGACCGTAACACATTTTCCCACATTTTTTTTTGGTCACATTTTTGGGAGGTTAGATGTGAATCTTGATTTTTTTTCCCCATGAGAAAATACTTCTGTCTTGCTACTGTCCCCCATATTTGGAACAAACTCTGCACATCCTGTATGTGTCAATCGTCTGGAAAAGGCGTAAAACCAAAGCGCCAGATTCACAGCGCTGCTCTGCCCCTTCTGCTGGCAGGTAGTTATTATTTGATTAAGCAACAAGCCAATTCCAGGACAAATTTTATTATCTGAGTGAAACATTTTAAATATGGCACTATGGTCCTTCCCAGGAGGATGCTTACAGTAGCTATTTTGTCTGGAAAATAACATTAAGCCAACTCTTATCTGATTACTGCTACATCCATAGGTCTGAGAGGGACACTTCAATTAAATGTCATCAGCATACGTTTTCTTAGATTCTTTTAAAACTAAAATTGCTCCGTCTATCTTCTCAGACATCTATCTTCCGCTATCGGTCCAGATGGGGCCAAACATCGGAGGCCAGTTTTAGCCTGGAGCCTTTCATTGCAAACTTGATCCAGAAGCCTGTTCCTCGGTTACCAAAGGCTGGAATTTTCTGCTCTGCCCAGAATCCAGCCAGAAGAATAAGAAAAACTGAATTTTGAAGGAAGTCTGAGAGAAAAAAAGGGTGAAAACATTCCAATATTTTTCATCCAATATATTCAGTTACCTCTCAGTCAGGGTGTACACTGGCATGAATGTTACCTGTGTTGTACAAGCATATGAACCAAAAGCTAATGTGTGAAACATGGTTAAAAACATGGTCATGCCTCACGCACAGCTGACACTGAAATGGATCCCACAATCCTGCACGCATCAAGCATGTGGCTCTGCTGAGCCGAAGTGCATCCCTTAGGAGAATTTTATTTTTTACAGAAAATTAACACACTTAAATAAACATTCATTGACGCTACATATCCTGACCATTTTCTTCTTACAGCAGGTCTTGCATGTGTTACAATCCGTCTACTTCAAAAGAAAATTACAAGTTCTTTTCACTACACAAATGAGCTTGAGAGGATTCCGCAGTAAGAACTGGGGGCATAACGTCATCCCCCAGTATGACCAGCAGGGGTTGCTGCTGGTCCACCAGATCCCTCCTAATTTTCCCCAGTTGCGTCTTCCTCATTACCCCCAATCCAGTTGTGCTAGCCATTCACACCTGCATCATGTCAGTCCCTGCTTATTCCTTATATAAGTTTGGTCAGTGTCTTCCCATTTTGACCCCTCATGGTCCTGTTTGTTTTTGTGCTTCTGTTTATATCTAATAAAGCCCCTGGGGGTATTTTCCGTACGTGGATTACTCGTTTAGCCGTATGTAATTGTCGATGATTTGGCATGATCCTGGATCTGTTGGTTTTTCGAAACTCTTGCTGGATGTGTTGTCATAGCAGCATATCCAAATCCTCAAACCTGCTCGGAGCATGTTTGTTCTATGTAAACAAGGATTAGCTCGCACATGTAATCAGTGTCCGTGCGTTGAAATCCAATCAGTCATGGCCTCGTTCCGTTCCTGGATGAGCGACCAATTGATATTGGCGCGCAAATTATAGAATTTCATATATATATATATATATATATATATATACAGACGCTAATCTACTTACGAACGTTCAACTTACGTACTTTCAGACATACGAACAAAGAGGGTCTTTAAGTCCAAATTGTGTTCACTGGGCTCCCGTTTCTTGTCTGCAACATAATTTTTTTTTTCTGCACTCCAGTTCCACCTAGTACGACTTCTGGCCGCTACTCCCACCGTGCAGCAGCATAGCGTGCGTACTCCCAGCATCCTAGTCCTTAGTACTTGCGTATACTCTTAAAATGATGAATATCAACTTACGAACATTTCAAGCTGCGAATATATATATATGATTTTTTATGTCAACAATTCTTTAAATGTTATATAGCCTACCAATATTTACCAATTTGAAGTATATTCTTGTACTTCACTTTAACCTGTTCCCATGTTCTCATTCTGCTTATGTTTGATCTGAAATTATGACATACAGTAAAATCCCTTTTATAGCGGACTCGCATATAATGGAATTTTGCTTATAACAGACAGACAATTTGTCCCCAGGGCCGCTTTTAGCTGTAGTTTTGTTCAGCTATAACGGACATGCAGGCTCCGCCTACAAGGCGTGTGGCGTGCTGGTGATATCCAGCGCAGCTGCCTTTTCTGGTTTGGGCTGCTTTTGCCATGTTACCCTTTGTGCATATTAAATTTTGAAATTCTTAGTATCCCTCGAGCAAATGGTCCTGCTCCGCTGGTGTGAAAAATGTGCCCGTTCTTTCGTCATTTTCTATTAGCCTATGAAAGACTGGCCGATCATGTTTTCTAGACTCTATATATATGGGCTTTTCAAGCAGCTCAGCCGCGCGCAATGATCTCAGATGATTGGATCCAGCTAGACTAATGTACTACACAGTTGCTTTTGAAAAACCGATTTATCCCAAATGAGTCTCACTGGCATTAACTCATCCAAGATGAGGCATCTGATCTCGGATGATTTAAGCGACGTACGGAAAATACCCCCCCTTTCTTTGTTATCCCCTGCCCTCGAGTCCTTTGTTTTTTTCCCAACATAACAGGATGACCGAACTCCCCAAACAATACAACAACTTAAGCAGGGAGTCGTGGGAACTCCATGCTTCAGCCTCTCTTGCACTCAGCCTCCTTTCTCAACTCAAGCCTCTTGTTCGCACATCTTGGTGGTTCATGGACAACCCGCTGATTGATTTGCTTAGTGACAGTGATCTGGAAGAGCCCGACGAGCCTGATGAACTTGGTGAGCCTCCTGGCACGTGGATTGCCCCACCAGTGCCAACCCCTTCCAACCCCTTACTGGTTACAATACTGGGAGAGGAAACCAGAGGTCCTGGGGCCAATCCTGGTCTGGACCTGCGGATCCGTGACCCAGAGGAGTTCCCCTGCCTCAGTGAAGAGGGCTCCCTTTGAGGTAGAGGAAGCCATGCTGATTCTGCCCAAGGCTCTTGGTCCAGTAGAGCCTGCTGTAGTCCTACCATACACCACTTCTCCAAATCCCACTGCGGCCCTACTGCATGCTGCTTCCCCAGAGCCCACTGCAGTCCCACTGCATGCTGCAGCTCAGTCCACTGGCTCTCCACAGCTTGTCACAGCTCAGCCCTCTGGTCAAAGAAGGAAAAAGTGAAGGAGTTGGCTGTACCCTCGTCTGACCCCGTGCAGCCTGATTGCACCTCGTCTTACCCCGTACCTCCAGAATACTGTCCAGAAGGAGCTTCGGCTCCACCCAAGCCTCCAGAACCCTGTCCCAACTTTACCCAGGAGAGGCTTGTCTCTGCTGCACCCCCAGAGGCCATGCTCCCAGCCCAGAGAAAGCCACCCACACTCCAGCCTCCTGAGCACGAGAGGACCAGAGACACATAATCGTTCACAAAATTTACGTTTTGCTGCAAACCTCAGTTTTCAGTTCATGGTTCAGTGCAATATCGGTATAGCAGGGAAAATGGAATTTTTGTTTTAAAATACTTTACAACTGTAAACGATTAGAAATAGTTGTAAACCAAACAAAAGACATCGTATAAGTCATCATAAACTAAATCTTCTGTTCCCTTCTACCAAGTATGGTTGTATTCTCCTATAGCCATCGGGTTAGGGGGTTATCAGACCCCCCCCACCCCAACCTGCCACCCAACTGCTGATGTGCTTCTGTTCTTAAGACTAGTAAGTCCAGATCCAATTCACTGGGCACCTAATACTCTCCTCAAGGAGTGGAGTGAAAAGTGAAATTCCCTCTCTGTGCTACCCCAGAAAAGTCAGGTTGTTATGTAACAGAAACACTATCTAAGCAAACAAGCCGAAGTTATGCAACGCAAGATACCCTGGAGGAAATATACCCCCAACCACCATCTAATATCGAATGAGAAAATCACTACCTTCTGATGCAACTTGCAAAATTAATGAAAATGCTGTTCCAGGTAAGTAGAAAAAAAGCATGAAATGGAGAAATACATGCAGTAAGGTAATAACAGACTGGATTTAATTGCCCAGCATTTAAGCAAGTTACAACCAGAGTGAGACCCTGCAAGTTTTAGCAGACCTGTTACTCACCTGGTGTACAGGAATCCATACCAGTGTCAGGACCAAAATCCAGTCTGGGCCCGGAACCAAGTTTATAATTAGTAATGATGCTTCAATGATTCAAGAGATAAAAAAAAATTTATATTAAGATCCTAAAAGGAAAACAGCTTAATGCCATAAAGTCACAAGTGCAGCATTATAACCAGATCATTAAACACATATTAAATAAATGCTTCAAATCAGCTATCTTCTTTAAAGGCAGCTGACGTGAAAAATTGCAGATTTGACAGGGAAATACTCACTGTTTCCTAACGTCAAGAGATTTCGATCTGACTGTTCGTAAAAATATGAAAGGTACACCGTTCTTTTGTTCTCAGAATAACTGGATTATACCATTCGGCACAGCTGGGGCATGCCTTCACATCGATAACACCTTCCGGATGAACTGTGAAGAGGACTTAGGGCAAGGCCAAGAGGGTATCCTTCAAAAGCAGAGCTCACTACCAACTTAAAGGAAATAATAAAGGAAATAACAGGAAAATAATACCAGCAGCTTTCTTCTGCGGATCATTACTAATCCATAATACGCTGAGACAGACCGAAAGGCCACAATCAAGTCAACTTTCTACTATTCTGTATCCATAAATATATGTATGACTAACTTATGGCCAATTTGTCTGCACTACACAAAGGACGCTGGCGCTGTTGTGGGCACAGACCCCCTCCATCTGCAAGTGTGTCATTTCAGAACTTACTCTACAAATTCCAGCCTGCAGCTACATGAGCTTGCTTCCGCACTTCATTTTCTCCTAATAATTGGCTGCTGTATAAATTCATTTTTATCTCTGCTGGTTGAGCTTCATTTCTACTGAACCTCACTCATCTGCCTCAGATCTTGCACACCAGGTGTTATGTTCTTTTCTGCTCATTTTAGCCTCCGCAAGACTCCTTGCATCAGAACACTTCAATAAGCGACTCTCACAATACTTCAAAATCTGTTTATCTTCTATTCATATATCATTCATATATCATGAATATTCTACCTGTTTATTGCACCTGCAGGGGGGTACGCGGGTCCACTGCTTTGCGGAGTACCCCCCAGTTCAGTGCTACTCTGTATGAGTTCACACCAGTTAATGAGAGTCGCCACCCTTTAACTTCAAATCAGGAGATGGACTCTGACTGCCTGTGCCAATGCTCTGAAATCACTTCAGCGTATCCAGCCTTCTTGAAGACCTGGGCTGGGGTGCTGGAAGGAACTTTAACAATCAAGTTGGTAATGACAGTGAAACATGGAAGGCTGTTACTGGGAGGAATGGCCTGCCTAATCCTAACTTGAGTGGTGCTCTTTAATTGGACTTCTGTATTAGCCACATTTTGTCCATAACAAAAGCCAGGTTGAAGCACAAGGGTGCTGAGAAGTTCACCTGGCACCATTATGCCCTAGGCTGTGTTACACCACGGGGAAGCACGGACCGGGGAACAACAACCCTGGACACAACTTCTTCACACTTCTGTCGTCCGGCAAGCGCTACAGAGCCTTGTAAGCTCCCACAGGAAGACTGCAAAACAGTTTCTACCCCCCAAGCTGTCACATTACTAAACACACTGGGCCCACCCCCCCACTCATAGCAGCACCAGACTGAACTGTACTGTGACTTATCCACACCACATACATCAGGTACTACACACACAGAAATATGCACGTTGACTGTTTTGGCTCCACTCACGTTGACTGCATAACAATGCCAATATCTCAGTTATCAGTACCTCAATTGTGTTCCATGTAATACATTATACCGTCCAGTATTGCTGTTCGTGATCATTTCCTGCACTTTTAACTGAGGCTTTTCTCAGGTGCAATAATTTATCTCATGTGCAATGTTCCTCCTATACTTTTATACTGTGTAATGTAATCTTGTGGCAGACGCAGGACATGCTGGAGAGATTATATCTTGTGCCTGGCCTGGGAACAACTCAATATCCCCCCAGAGGAGCTGAAGGAGGTGGCTGGTGAGAAGAAGGTCCAGGTATCTTTTGTCAGACTGCTGCCCACACACAATCCAGACCGGGATAAGCAACAGAAGATGGATGGATGATCTAGGATGCATGTAACAAATACTTTCTGTAATTTAGTTTATTTAACAGGGGCCATGTACAGAACAAATCCTGTACCAGAGTTAGCTATACAGCTAATTTACATTTACTTGACCTAGTATTTCTATCAGGTGAAATACAGTATTACTTCTATGCATGTAAGTATCGTAATTCATTAATAATAATTTAGTATGTTCGGCATATTGTTTTGCTACATTTTTATATATTCTGCTATTTTCTTCATGCTCTCATGTAAAAACGAGCAATACCACTCAAAAATACTCAATACAAAATGAGACAATATACTTCTATTTAATTAATTACATTAGTTAGGGATCTTTCTTTTCAACAATAACTGATGATATCATGAGACATCAGTTTTCTTGTACCAGCATAAAATCATACTTTTGTCTGATAAATAACAAATTAATGAACACAAAATAAATGTGAGCCTATAATGTGAGAACAATGAGAAGTGAAGTCTCACACCAGCAGGGTACAATGACTCCAGACAAACCTCTGCCACCTTCATTCACTTTGAACATCTTTTCTCATTTGCAAATGAATAATGCAGAAGTAACCATTCCCTCAAATTATTGTCATACTCACTTGCTTCTGCAACAAAATGGAGTACGCTGAGCACTGAATGCCAATCACACCCAACACAAAAGGGGATTAAACAATCTTTGGCTTAAGTGTTTATAAGAGATTTCAAAGCTGAAACCCAAAGCCAGATCGTCTTTGTATGTTAATGAAATTTTGAACCACACTCTGTGACCAGGTTTTCTCAGCTACTCAATGTTAATGCCCATTAGTGTTAGGATTACCTAACAATAGAAAGCCAACGATGTATTTTCCTATCTCAGTAATGGTCTACCTGTCAATTATGTCATATCCTGAAAGAGACAGAAAACATATTAATAGAATTATGCAAAGAGCACAGCCCATGACCACTAAGTACAGCATTTACCAAAAAGAAGAGATGCTGTTTCCCTGCAAAAACTCATGGCAACCAGTTTTGCTGACCTTCAAAATTTGTTTCTGGCATCTTTTGATCTTGTGCTGTTATGTCGGTAGATGAGGACCGCAAGACGAGAGACCCAGTTTTTCTTAATTCACCCCCATTGGGGAACTTTGTTTGGGGCACAGGCACAAAAACACAGGTAGACAGCCAACACTAGCAGGCAACAAAGACCAGACTAAGGGACACAAAACAGAGATACATTTATATACACGAACAATGAGGGGGAAATGAGGGACAGGCATGGACTGTTAATGCTGCAGTCCAGGTAGGGAAGGAGGGTGCAGGAGGACCAGCAGCGCCTTCTGTTGGACCTCACAGTAACAGGACAGGGCAGGCTGGAGCAGATTGTGACACATGCCTCATCTGCTAATTCATCAGTACAGAAACCCTTTGATGTAGAATGAATGAATCCATCCCAGAATGATAAAAACAAAATCAGAAGAATGTAAATCTGATAAACCAGTGTCTTTCAATTAGTAGGTTGTGACTGTCATCACACCCCCACCTCTTGCTGTGCCTAGTCCACAATATTTTTGGGTCATCAACTGAACACCAAGGAAAGATCCTACTATACAGTAATTGTACATGGATCAAATGAACACAGTTATTTATACAAAAACCAGATATTTATAGAAATGCAAAATATACTGGCAAAACCACTTGACAGCTTGATTTGAGGGCATAACCAATTTTAAGCTAGGTAATTTTGATATAAGCTTTCCCTTTTGGTATTATTATAAATGCAGTTTTAATGCAATTCTAATATACTATGGATGGTGTAACAGTGAATAATCCCTGTATTAATCCCTGATGATGAGTCACCATCAGGTAAGACCTGACCTGGGGAACACACACTGCTGAACTGGTGAAGAAGGACCAAAAGAGACTCTACTTCCTGAGAGTTCTCAGGATGAACAACATCCCTGAGGAACTGCTAGTGTCCTTCTACCGCTGCACAGTAGAAAGCATCGTGGCCTACTGTCTCTGTGAATGGTACTCCTGCTGCACAGTAGCACAGAGGAGAGGTCCACAGGGTCATTCAGGATGCCCAGCGGATAGTCGTCTGCCCTCTCCCCTCACCTGAAGAATTGCAGTGTTCCCGTTGTCTCGGGAACATCAAGAAGATTCTACAGGACACATCACACCCTGGAGATGTACTGTTTGAAGGCCTGCCTTCAGGCAGACATATCAGATCCATAAAGACTAAAACTAACAGACTAAGAAACAGTTTCTATCCTTCAGGCATCACCATGCTAAATGCTGCTAAGCTGAGAATCTGATCTAGTACACCTTCATGTTTACAATACAGTCTCAAATTTACAAGTTGGATCATTGTTTAATTTTAATGCTGCTATTTTCAAGTGCAATATCTTGAAACTATGGGGTATGACTACTTTATCGTGCTGGCCTGTTTGTTTATTTATTGTTTGTTCATTTATTGGATGTTTTATTGTTACTAATGTTTCTATTGCTTTGATGTGACACTGGAGAGGATGTGACACTGGAGAGGATGTGACACTGGAGAGGATGCACCTTTAAATTTTCTTGCTGTGGAAACAACAATGACAAAAAAGCATCTGAATCTGAATCTATTTTAGGCTCAGCAAACTAAGTTAACAGCTAATTCACTGTAAAACTGTGAGGGCCACCACACATTAGCAAACACAGCTATAAAGGTGTAAACAAACAGTGCCACAATGTCCTTAATCTGTCGTCTGGGAGGAGAAATCCAGAATCAAACAAATTTTAATCAAAGGAGCTTTTTGGGGCTGGCCTTTTTAATTAAAAACTTCAAAGGATACCTAGAAATGAAAAGGAACTGGGTGAGAAAGCTGGCAGGCCACCCTTATTTTGCCATGGCCATACAGCTCCCTTTAACAAGCACTGGAAAAGGATTAAATTGAATGTTTCAGATGAACAGTTCCAAACAGAGGGCATCATGGAGCTTCTCCCCGGGGCCTCCAGAAGCAGCAGGACCTGGGGCCTGCATCACGAAGCAAGATTTGTTGGTTAGCTAGATAACTTGTCAGATTTAAGATACCCCAGTTTAAATGGACTTTATCTTCAGTCACTTACATTTAGCCCAGAGCACCTTGAATTTTACCTTAAATCCCCTAGACGGGCAAAAGAAGGGAAGAGCTTAGATCCCCCTGACAAAAAGCACTTCTGAGCATAGACTCCACATCTGCTTTCTGCACAAACAGCTTTACAATGTGGTGCGGGCATGGCGCCACACAAAGGAATACAATTTAACTCCTGAACACAGCTTGCCAATAGGGTTGTTTAAACACAACAAATAATGTAGTGGTGCACCAATGTGAAAATTTTGACTCATAGAAATAACCGATATATTATTGTCATATAGTACTAATACCAGTGACTGGTGTAACTGAGTCAATACATTCTTTATTTTTGTTTTGAACATTCCCAAAACTGGTGCATAATATTCTTTATGTAAGACACCAACCTTATATTCTATATGGTTCTGATTACCTATTTGACAGGGAAGTCCATAAGTAGAGATATACATGAGACACACGTGCAATGTAGCTGGAAATTCCCAGCAAAATGGAAGGACTGCACCGAATGATGTCTAACTACATGACAATGTGCCCCTTGCTCATAATTTCATGTGAACTAAGGAGTGAACCATTTAGTGAGAATATAAAATTTTGTAGGAGCAGCATGGTGGCACAGTGATTAGCACTATTGCCTCGCACCTCTGGGATCGGGGTTGAACTCTCCTCCTCAGTTCCATGTGTGTGAAGTTTGCAGCGTTGTTGTGGGGTTTCCTCAGGGTACTCTGGTTTCACCCCACAGTCCAGAAACAGGCTGAGATTAATTGGAATTGCCAAATTGCTCATAGGTGCACATTTGTGAGTGAATGGAGTAGTTGGGAGTAGGACTACAGTGTTAACTAGGGGAGAATTATCGGAATCGGAGGATATTACTGTTACTCCTCTACTCAGACCTGTTTTTCACCACTGTAGACAGCAATGAGAAGAATACCCAACGACTACATGATCTCACTGGTGATTTAGGAAGTCAAATAAGTGAATTAATAACAAGCTGCTTGCTAGCCAGTCAACCACCACTTGCCCCAAAGCAGCCTCCACCAGTTAAAGGGCCAGACACAACCATTGACCTTTCTGAAGTAAGCCTGGTGGTCAGCCCTGATATCAAGGAGCCTCCCATGTATTGTGGTAAGGGGAATGACAAATTCTCTATTCAGCAGTGGACTGGCATGAGCCATCTTCTTGGCAGAGCAAAAAGTATTGTCAAAGATTAAATAGCAGTTTATCATCTGGTGCAGTTGTCATTCCCCAAAAAATTCTTTAGCAAAACCCATGGGACCTGCTTGCCACTGGCCGATTTCTATGCCGCCCAGCCAACAGCAAAGGAAATACCAGCAGCTGACAGACACCTGAAGTGTCAAGTGTCTAAGATGGACAATTTGAATGTCAAAATAGCCATGATGTTCGTCTGAAACTGTCCTAACATTAATCTTTCCTGTGTTTCTAGTGTTGGCACATAGGTAAGTGGCTGTTGATGAGCCTCGAAGAGAAAACCTGGTGAAGAAATCAAATGCAAACATGGTCAAAACAGGTGTCCTCTAGGTAGCCACTGTTCTGAATTCTCCAGAAGCTAAAGTTGATTATACCCAGTTGAACACAGTTAAGTGCACCCGATTAACTCAAACCAAGTCAAGTGAAACAGCTGCGGAAGAACCAAGTGCTGTAGAGTGTGTGATCAGCATGTTAGAGAGTGTTAGAGTATACCAAGCAGCCTGCACTTGCTGCCAGACCTCAATTTTCCCCCTTTGCTCATTCACCCCTTGCCAAATTTGTGGTAACAGACACAAACACACTGCATGAGAGAAAGGAGGTGCCGAAGCTGCTTAGAATTAGGACACCAAAGAAGAAACTGTCCCACAGTTACTGCTATCCAACTCAGGCAAACTAAGTCACTCACTTCTGAGAGGGGATAGTGTAAGTGAGAGGCTTGTTGCTTGTGGCGAAGCCCAAAGGCATTCACACCCTCAAGGTGGAAGTGTATGGAAGAACATTCAGTGTGCCTGCTTTAGTGGTTCCTGGGTAGAAAGATCAGTTGATCCTGGATACAAATGTCATTAAGCGCCTAAAAGCAGTTCAAACAATCTCCCTACTTCTGGCAAGTTCTGAGCAAACCTGACTCTGCAGACGCACCTGAGGCCCTGTAGTGCAGTTCCTTAACATGTTCTCTGGCATTAATAGATGAAGGGGTGATACAATGCAAGATTTTACTGAGACTGTCAGATTTGGTGTGCAGTAACCTGTCTCCTGAAGCAAGAACACCTGGTTTGCGGCAAGTTGCCTGTAGATCCCCCCCTTTCTGAAAGCAGCATTATTCTAGTTGAACCATCAAAGGCACACACCAACAAGATCTGCAGATCAGTAGCCTCCATGAAGATGAAGATGGATCCCAGAATGACAGATGGATCCCTGTCAGGTTTTTGACCACCTCTGATAAGACAGTCAAGTTAGAGTCTCATACCAAGATAGCAGGTATGTCCACCTGCATATAGCCACTGAGGATATGGATATGGCCTCTGAACGGACAGCCGCTGCAAAGCTCAGAGTGCAGAATCAGACAGTATGCGATGATGTGGCCAGTAGCTTAAGCTCCTTTTCATGCCTCAGTATTCGTAGCAGTCTACATAACCCAAGATTAGATGATCTGGATATTGGTTCATGTGAGGTATCAGACTACAGGAGATCACTGCAGCTGATCTACAAGTATGGGGATGTCTTCTCAAGGAATAAGCTTGATTGTGGGCTGGCTATAGGTTTTGTCCACCGCATCCATTTGTATTATGAATGGCCATTCAGACTCCTATACCGGCATGTTCCACCAGGGCAGTACCACAAGCTGTGACAGGATCTTTCAGAGATGGAGGAAAGTGAGTCCAACAGTGAGTGTGTATCCCTACTAGTGCTTGTATGGAAGCACAATGGAAATCTCAGGATATGCGTGGACTACCGCCACTTGAACACACGCACAGTCAAGGATGTGCACCCCTTGCCCCACTAATGGCAGTTCTCAGAGGTAACGCAATATTCAGTGCCATGGATCTTACGTCTGGCTTCTATAACATCCCCATGACAGAGGAAGACAAGAAGCTGACAGGCTTGACTGCACCAATGGGGCTCTGTGAATTTAATAAGCTTCCTCGGGGCCTGTGCAAATAGCCCCATGAGCTTCTTGTGCCTCATGATGGATATTTTAGTCATCAGAACTTTCTGACCCCAATTTGCTATTTGGATGACGTGCTTGTGTACATTTCCAATGAAGCTGAAGCCTTCAGGAGGCTTGAAATGGTTTTCAGTAGGCCGTGCTCTCCTGGATTGTCAGTTACTAAAATGTCAGTTACTTAGGAGAAATGAGAATTTAAGGACATATTGTGGATGAAAACATATGTCGAGCAACCCTGATTGGTTAAGGCCTTTACTTCCATAACGGAGTCCGATCTTATGATGGAGGATGGAGATCAAGTCGTTCCTGGGTATGGTCATGTATATTCAGTTCAATTCAATTTTATTTGTGTAGTGCATTTTCTGAACATGACATTGTCTCAAAGCTTCACATTATCCCTGCCCAAAGCCTCCAGTGAGCAAGCCAGAGACGACAGAAGCAAGGAAAAACTCCTTAGAAGGGAGACACCTTGGGAGGAAACAGACTCAAAGGGGGAGCCCATGCTCCAGGGACTGGCAGAGGAAGTCAGATGGGCAAGTTCCAATTCACAATCTCCCGATTTTAACATTTGAGTCTCAATGCAGAGGGCAGGCAGGTGATGGGAAGCTGGTACTGGTGCTGCTTCTGACAGCAGGATGAACAGTGGTACAGCAGCAGGGCAGGCAGGAGAGACATCACAGGCAGGGGCGGTGCAGGCCGGATGGGCATCACAGGTAGTAGGGGTATCATAGTCAGCAGGGCATGCAGGAGAGACGTCACAGGG
>JAODKC010000048.1:6981822-6995152 GCA_026777985.1 Mormyrops attenuatus | reverse complement strand
CCTTTAAATCAGAGCTAGATAAGATTTTATCAACTCTGAGCTATTAGTTAAGTTCTCCCCAAATGAGCTTGATGGGCTGAATGGCCTTCTCTCGTTTGTAAATTTCCTGTATTCTTGTGAATCAGACATGGCTGATCTGAGTGTGACACACATTTCTTGACATAGCTAAAGAACTCTGGGCGTTCAGGGATGTGAAGTAATTTGCATTTGGCTGCAGATCTCTCACTGCTGTTTGCAAACATGACCCAGATGAAGTCAATCGATACAGATCATGCTGTGTTATATACAGAGATTTACAATTAATTGTTCCAAATTGAACTGTACAACTACAACTGTACCCTAGTAATATAGCTTCCTTCTCTGGAACCTGCAATCTGCATCGGTGTCCTCCTAATCCTTCACAGATCTCACCAGTTAGGATGGACCTAGCGGATACCATGACAGTCTAGCAACCAGTTCGAACTTGTGGCAATCGGTGAATCGCTGGACTCCTTCAATGCGGGGATGTCCTACCATGCCGCCCAGTCACAGAGATTACCTCCGCCTGCTTGCAGGCCACACCTAGCCCTTCCAAGATAGTACAGCGGGGATCCGGGAACATGCCAGGGTTTCTTTAAAAGTGTCCCCATGCAAAGTAGCAGGGTCACATATGTGATAACATTGCTCAATGGCTCGGCCAGGGAATGGGCAACTGCTGCCTGGGATTCTGCTGCTCCCTTCTGTGCAGATTTTGCCTGCATTGTGCAGGAAATGAAACAGGGTTTTGATCACGGCAAGTATGGTAGGGAAGCAGCATGCAAACTGCTTCAGCTTTGTCAAGGAAGCTAGTACATTGCTGAATATGGCATTACCTTCCCGATGATTTTTTGCCCATTAAAAGTCACATTAACAGTGAGGAAGAAGGCATTAGTAGGCATATATCTGGTCATTCCCGTTTTACCTTTTCACCGATCAGTGCTTCTTGGGGGTCCATCAGGCAGCCCCCACAGCATACACGGGAGCGGATGCGAGTTTCATTTACTCCTCCTTGGTCCTGCAGTGGGGAATCCCCATGATGCGGGTGCTGTCTCTTCTAGTGGTTTATGCATGCCTTTAACAGGATCAAGATGGCAACGGTCTCCCATGTAACAACCCCATTGGTTACCATGATGAGAACATCACTCTGCTTGCTATTGACTCATCCTAGGCACCCCCTGGTGTTGCGGCATCCGTGGTTGCCTAGGCATAACCCCCACATTGCCAGGGAGCGGGCACTATCTTTGGTTGGTTCCCCTTTTCTCTGGAGCTACGCAGCACATACCATTCGGTTAGAATATGAGAGGCAGATGAGTGTGAGACAACATTCAACACCCCCACCGGTCACTGTAAATAGCTAGTGATGCCTTTCAGTCTGAGTAATGCCACTGCAGTATTTCAGAACATGATAATCAATATCCTTCAGGACATGCTTAATAAATTAGCTTTTGTTTTTTATGAATATTGCAGTGTTTATCACAAAGACTGCAAATATCACAATATGAAATTTTCTAATATGGTTCAGTCCATACTGTAAAGACTGACTTTCATTACTGGTTATGGGTGGTTGCTAGGGGTGTAAAGATGCATCAACGCATCATGAAAATAAGAAGTGAAAACAAATAATAATAACAGTAATAAAAATAACTACAAAAGTAAACTAAAAAAGGAACAGACTCTCTGGAATACTATTGAACATAACACTCTGGATTTTTGCACCTGGCATTCTGGATTATTGCACACACCTCTCTCGATTATTGACCATAACACTGAGAATAATTACACATGGCTAATTACACTCTAAATATG
This sequence comes from Mormyrops attenuatus, assembly GCA_026777985.1. NCBI lineage: Eukaryota > Metazoa > Chordata > Actinopteri > Osteoglossiformes > Mormyridae > Mormyrops > Mormyrops attenuatus. The sequence goes on along the minus strand of JAODKC010000048.1, from coordinate 6,993,328 downwards.
AATTATTGCACATGATGCACCGGATTAACACACATGACACTCTGGGTTATTGCACTTAACAACCTCTGGATTATTATTATTATTATTAGTAGTAGTAGTAGTAGTAGAAGTAGTACTTTATTAATTCTGAAGGAAATTCCAAGAGAGCCTCAGCAGCACACACAAAAGTGACATCAAATTGTACATATGCAATACAATACAAGACGATACTGAATTGCAATGTGCAGTGTATTTACCTAGAGGATAGGAAAGGGGGGGGGGGGGAATAGTAAGGTTTGATGAGTCCAGAACCTGACGTGTGCAATATGATGTTAAATGACAATGTTATGAGTTTGAGGGTGTGATATATTCTTTCTCCCCCCTTTAATGTCCCAGGCAAGTTGCGGAACCGTGCCTTGTGTGTAGTGATACTCACTGGCCAGTGACATGTGAGCAGATTCCCTGCATCTGAACAGGGGGTGAGCTGGCCGGTGGTGATCTTGCAGGTTGTGCACTCCCACACTGACATACTACAGGTAGACATACAAGGCATCAGCACCAGCATGTGAGTTTCTCAAATGTAGGATGGCAAAGGAAGACTCATTCGATAAGGAAGTGGAACTTGATAATCTTTGCTCTGTGATAGTTTTGGGAAATGCCCCTATATTTGCAAGCTACGGTCTTCAAAACTCTAACTAGGCAGCCAACTGAAAAGTAATGTAAACAAAATTTATTTCAAAGTTATTGGCATCAGTGCGATGTGTCAATCTGAAAACTGAATCGTGCCCGTCTGACCCTGCCCTTCGTGTCTCCTCCCCGTTTGCCCAGCAGGTGTCGCTGGCCATCCTGTCCTCCTCCCTGTTTCTTGTCCATCAGCTCCAGTGTGCCTAAGTCCCTTGTTTTACCAGATTCCTGAATTGCCACATAGCTCAGTGGGGCGAGTGTGGGGCACAGAGGCCGTGACCCCGCAGTCATGGGTTCAAGGTCAGCTTCGCCTGTTTTTCTTTGTTTATTGATTTTCTGTTTTTCCATGTGTTTATTACAGTAGTATATGTTGTATATGTTTTCCCTGTTTTGGTTTATCCTGCTTGGGTCTGGTTTGGTTCTGTTCTGCTTCTGTTTGTGTTTCTGGTCCTTCATAGTGTTAGCCCTTGGTGTTTGTCAGTGTTCCCTAGTTCCGGTGTTTGTAATTTATTCCACCTGTTGTCTTGTGCCTTAATTGATTAATTGATTGTATTGTCCTCACCTGCTCCCTGTTGCCCCTAGTTCTGTATAGTGGCACCTACCCCTTGTTAGTTGTGTTCAGTGTATTTTAGTGATGGGCCCCTTAAAGTGTGTGTGCATTGAATGAATAATGTGGCTGATATGACAACAGGGTCTGATTGTGTTATACTAATTATAATCTTAAAAAGTATTATGTTTTCTTCAGTTTTCTTATTTGTAGTTTCAGTCATTATGTATTTACAATAAAATATTGTGATGGATCTGGGACAAAGTCATTAATCGTTGTTGCTAATTAACTGTCGCCAGTTAGCTGCTACTGTACATTACATGTGACCATTTTCACTTGTGGGGATTTAAGGCGAGTTTTTAAATTGGGGAGATGGGGAACTAGGGAGAAAAAGTGTCACGACCCGCTCGTCTGAAACTCTTGTGTTTCATGCCCCCCTCGTCAACCTCGTGTGGATTCCCTGTGTTTACCAGCTGTTTCGAGTTGTTTTCATTAGTTTGGTGTATTTAAGTCCACATCAGAGTGTTTCCCTAGTCCTGTCATTGTAAGGTTAAGCCTTTTGTCCTGTATGCCTCTTCACCTCCCCATCAAATCCCTTTTTACCCTAGCCTTTCTGTCCTTCGCCTGCTTCCCCAGTCTGCGCCCTGTACGGGTCATAACAAAAAGAATGAGGTGTCTCACAGGGGCAATGAAAATATTTAGCACATTGAGGCAAACCTGGCTGATGATAAATAATACAAATATAATTATTTACATTTATTCATTAGGCAGATGCTTTTATCCAAAGCAATTTACAACAAAGGAATGGAAACTAATTTCATATTTTGCATTCATTCACCTTATTGGGAGACATCAACCAAAACTATTTCCAAACATTTGAGGATCGCCTCTTGCTATTTCCAGAGCCACTTTCCTTAATGAATCAAAAGGTGTTTTACAAACTGTATAGCAATCAATCTCTCCAACTGCAAAAGAACCCCACAATGGCCAAAGGTTTCATCTTGCTTTTATAAAAGTTTCGAAGAGCCTAAAGGATCCGACCCCTCAGGATGCAACATGCAATATGGGTTTGTCTTATGCCAGCAAATACATGCCAGAAGGCAGTGACCACTGGCAGTGACAGTGATTTTAATGATTGATTTTAGTTTCTGTTTCAGCACTTTCTGAACATATTAAGCACATTTTAACATTGCCACAATAATACTGATAACCATGATTAATTTTGTTCACTATAATCATGATACAAAATTTTCATATCGTTCCATCTCTACTTGTGAGTTTGACCAGTTCTGCAATGCTCAAGTTATGGCTGTACAATAGGTCTATAGGTCTATATGTCGGTGGTCTAGCCTGTCAAAAGGCAAAATAAGAAGACTAGTTCAACGAATCATAGCGCGGGCTTTGTTTCCCATCCCTTCACTCAACTATGAAAAAAATAACAAGCAGTGAAGGATGATTGATAAAGTGCGTAATGTCATCTCAAGAGAAAGTACCTCGGATCCAAAAAATGACAGCAACACTCTTGACTATGACTGGCTGGTTCTTGAAGTGGGGAAGGGATTTTTGGGTTAGTGCAAAAAAAAAAAAAATGTGCAGATTAAATTGCATTAGCTATGGCATTTTCCCTCACAGTTCTGCACTGTGACAAACTTTGCATGACTAATTAAAGTTTAAATTTTGTACCGCCGACTGGGGAACTTCACGTCGCTTTACATTTTGCATACTGACCAATTAATTTCTCCATTGTTTATCTTAACCCATGGGTGAACTTTACATAGGGCTGGAGTGTGACTCAATTTCTGACTGGCAGTTCAAGCCCCCGGACAGCTCAGTAAATCAATATACAACTACACAGAAGAAATGACTATTATTATTAGAAGGTTTTCATTCACATGCCAATTATCCATTAAATGAACATTCTTACCTAAGTGCTTTAATTTCGCTTTCATGCTGAATTTTTTTCCTGCACTCTGCTAAAGTGTGGAGCGGCCTTGTCATGAATAAACAAGGAAGCATCAAAGTGAGCATCGTTACAGTTCTTCTTGATTGCTTTGGCATCATCCTCAAATGACAATTAACATTGCAAAATAGCCAGTGTAATCCCCACACCATAATGGCACTTCTGCACAGCAAAATGTCATTTCTCATTGTTTCACACAAGTTGGCAAATGTTTTAGTACATGAATGCAAACGTTCTTGTACAATTTTGCAGATTTAGGAGCAGCCTACCGGGAATTCTCGAGAACCTCCTGATTAGCCACTCCAACTGTGGTGACCACCGTTGCAAAGTGATATCTTATAGTGCTGGTACTTCTTCATATTATACGCATCACAGCTGATTTTTGAGCATTTATCCAAAATATATTTACTTTTTTGAGTTTGTGCACATTCAGCATCATATAGCGAGACAAAGCAGGAAATTCCTGCATTATGATACAGGAATACCCGCAATAAATTACCCACAATTCAGTGCTGAATTTCAAACCTTAGTATGTATTTGCAAGCTAGCTTGCTTGTTCACCAGTCATTTAAGTTGATAATGTAAGTTATGTTAAATTCCCTGTAGGTGTGCATGTGTGAGTGAATAGTGTGTGAGTGTGTGCCCTGCAATACGTTGGCGCCTCATCCTGGGTTGTTCCCTGCCTTTCGCTCCGGGATAGGCTCTGGACCCCCCCCCCCGCAACCCTGAATAAGACAAGCGGTCTCAGAAAATGCCTGGATGGATGGAGTTGGTGTGTTGCAAATAGTTGAACTTTTGAATAGTTGAATAGTTGACTTTTCATAGTATTCATAATATTAAATTGAATATTTTGAAGTGAAGCTGCAGAATGCAAGAGCGACTAACACCTGAGTCACTGTCAGCTAAGAAACGGACAAACTGAAAGCCATGTGTCAGGTATATGTTGGAGGTTGAGCGGAGGGCGTAGAAATGGATATTTTTACAAAAACCTGTTTTTTTTATTGTGCTTCTGTTTGCCTATTTTTTAATAGTTTGATTTATTCATTCATTAAACATTTTACTGCCAGACTTTATATTATAATACTGTAAATGGGTTCCTTTATTTTCAAATGCATGTTGGATCAGACTTTTTTTCCCCCCAAAGTCATGCTTACAGTCAGAATTTAACTCATGAAGCCTTTTCCTGCCAGTTTTTTTTCTTCAGTTTTTTTCAGATACATGCTCAGTCTGAATTTAGATTTCTGACATTAACAAATGAGTTGGCTATCCAAAGTGCATTGCTGTACATTGTGTTATGTCTGTTTCTGTGTTGTACTGTAGATGTGCAAAGTTCAAGGGTAGGTTTCCAGAAGCCTTCTTAACACCATGCCATTTGTAAGTTTTACCTTAAGCTGTATTTTAACGTTACTAACATTACTTTGTGGTTCCTAAAACGTTAGTTAAGTATGCCTTCCATTGGCAATTGGTGTGAACTTCTCTTAGCTGACTCGTATCGCTGTTGTCAGCTCATACCGCTAATGCCCCCCCCCCCGCCCCCGATCAGACCGCATGCCCCCTGAAATCAGCAGTTTCACTCAGTAACATCTCAAGCTTCAATGGAACAAGCAATCCTAATAATTCAACAGTTGCAGCTGACTAATAATTTTAACAACAATACAACATTAATGGGAGTGTTTTTGTGCAAAAAAAAATGTGTACATTACTATGGATGTATGCTGCACTCCATTGAACTTGTAATTATTTTGGCCAAAATGATACAAGCTGGCAAACAATCAGGGGCTAAATGGCAGGAGGCAGCATATAGGGAACTGCCCCGGGGGGGGGGGGGGGAGTAATGCCAGAGCATGGCAGCAATACAATGTGTTTTTGTGCTAAATCAAAGACGGTGCCATGAGCAGAGCCATTTAACAGCCACAGCACTGCTGCAGAAGTTTAGACTCCCACAACAGCAAATAATGCGACTCTTAGCTGTCGTGGCCCTGAGTCTAACCGGACCAACTCGATGGCACCAGGCTCTCAGCCCTTAAATCCAGGAAGGGTTTTCAGCCATCAGTGTCCAAGTGGTGGTGGACCACAGGGGCAAAATCCTAGATGTGGTGGCAAAGTGGCCAGGCAGCACCCACGATAACTTGGCGTTGGCCAATTCAGCGGTGGGCGCAGATGCCAAATGAGGGATCTTCAGCCAAAGTGTGTTCCTCAGAGACAGCGGCTACCCCCTCCAACGGTTTCTACTCACTCCAGTCGCTAATCCTGTGACGCAGGCTGAACACGACTACGACACCTCTCATGCCCACACCCGCAACATCAGCTCATTCAAGCGGTTTCTGGATGATGGGCTTCCTCTCCTTTGTCTCCTGCTCAGGCACCAATCACAGCACCATGGCCGTTTTTTGACCTCACCATCCCCTACACATTTATTTCCTGCCAATTATTCAGTCCCACGTTAGTTTTTTCCATGAGCGTGTTCTTCTTTCGGCCATATTTCCACATCAAGCTCATGATTTCTCTACACTCAACCTTTTTTATGACCTTTTCCAGGTCCTTTCCAGTTCTTATTCCCTAACTCAATTCATTCCAAACATAAATGTCCAAGCAGTTGCTGGCAAAACAATGTCAGAATGCACATGTATCACATGGCAAAGTCAAGGTATGCAAACATGTGTGTTTGTGACGTTCAGAGGAGTCCATACTGCAGCTTCTTTGACATGCAGCTCAATTACAGTATATCTACCCCCAAAGACACCCTGGAATAGTCCTTAGTGCTCTGTGTGGTACAGGGGACATTGTCTTATGTTAAGACATCCATCCATCCATCCATCCATCCATCCATCCATTTTCCAAACTGCTTATCCCACTGGGTAGCGGGGAGTCCGGAGCCTATCCCAGAAGCTATGGGCACGAGGCGGGGAACCACCCAGGATGGGGGGCCAGCCCATCGCAGGGCAGATATGTTAAGACAGTCAAGTGACATTTCTTCCAGCTATCATGCCACTGCTGTTATTGCACAGTGGGGTGTATGAATCCAGACCGCTAGGTACACGACTCACCTTGTATTTTGTGTTACACTGTGTTGCTTTGACGTTGTAGATTAGACAACATCCATTAATTTCCCAGTATTATCAATCTGAATACCCAACTGCCAAATGTCGATGGTGAGATTGCACGGGGGCACGTGCCCCAATAAAAGGGGTCTAGCAAGCCCCACTGCCATTGGTCATCCCAAGGTCAATGAGATACACAAGTATTGGTGCCCACAAGTGAAACAAATGAAATGTACTATTCACCTGAAATCATGGCGATATGTTGCCATGGCCATGAGACACCCCCAAGTCACTGTTCCTGTGCCTGCTCAGCATCTGTAATGTGATCAGAGACAGGCTTAAAATGAATGGTTATGCACATCATTGGAGTATGTTTACCACCATGAATAGACTTACCCAGACTTGGCAGTATCATGGGTACTGAAATGTGTGGCCTCTGGAATTTGGCCTCTGCTAGTGCATGTTGTCACTGCATGAGGTCCCACTTTACCTTTTCACCTCCAGTGTGGCCCACATTAGATCATTGGCCTCTTGCAGCACCCCCCCACCCCACAGCACTGCCAGCTTCACTTTCTCCACCTTCACCAGCTCCTCACTGCAGCTGCATTGGATGGATTGTCACCTAGTCCTGCCTTGAGGCCTGGCTAGTCAGCGCCGTGAGACTGCAGTGGAGCCTGGTGACCTTGAGGAGGGGTGTGATGTCGGTGGTGCAGGAGGTACCGGAGAAGCTGTACCACTGCTGGCAGGGCTGCGGGGGGTGTGAGGATGACCTAATCTGAGGCTGAGGGTTCGCAACTTCACCTGCCTCAGATGCCCTGGGAGGCTGTCTTTCCCAATTACACCAGTAACGTCTTCTCACTGGGGGTGAATGCAGGTACACAGTGAGGGACCCCCACCTGTCTGCTCCCAGTCTCTCTGCACTGCAGCTCCTCTGGCCTTGGCCACAGTGGCAAAATCATGACACTTCTTCTGGATGATGTCCCACTTCCTCTGTGTGTTCCATCTTTCTGGCAATGTCTTCCCAGAGGTTTTGCTTACCTTTGACATTGTTGATAGTAATGTGCCTCCTCTAAGAGGATATCCGTTTCAATTGCCGTGAAGCTGGGGGCCTGCTTCTTCTGTGTTTTCCTGCCATGGAGTGCTGTTGTCATGTGGATGCATTAATTTTATGGCAAACAGCCAATCATAGACAACTGTGAATTACACTAGTAGTGTGATGGGGCTGCTGGTTAATGAATGCCGATTACAAAATAATTTGACCCACCAGGGTAGGAATATTTCGTTACAATTTCTTGATTGCTAAGATGCATTTTCCAAAATGTTAATGTCTGTTGCAAAACTCTACATGCATTTCCCAATTCGTAAAGGCAGTTATGGAACTGTATCACAAGGGCAAAAGAACCAACAATGCCCAAAACTTTGACCAAAACGCACAAAATAAGTCATCAGTAAAATATTGTCCCCATAAAGAAAGCTCACTTGACCTATGCATAGGTAACCCCCCCCAAAAAATGAATGAACCAAAGCCAGGCACACCATTTATTTTGTTGTAAAATAATCAGATATGCAACAGATATCCAGTATACATTCAAATATAACTTCCAAATGACATGAAACAAATTTTTTTTTTTTTTTTACAAAAGGGAAAAAATCATCACGAAACATACAGTGATGTCCTGTATTGTAAATATAATGCAAGTATAATTTCAAGCCATCTCAGCATCCAGCCTGTCTTCTCTGTTTGGCCACAGCCCTTCATCGAATCACATCTTATGTCTTGTCCTGAGGGGAAAGCACTTTCTTGACTGCTGCGCCCTGGGCATGCTTCCGCGGTGATGTCTTCACAAGCAGCGTCCATTCCCTCCAGTACAGGCCACTGGTCTTGGGGCCGATGGTCGCATGCATGCCACCTCCACACCAAGAAGAATTCCTCCACTGGGTGGATAGGGTGGTGGAAACGCCATTGTTCATGGGCATCTGTGTTATAGGGTCCGATGGTGGGACTGTGCAGGATTATACCATCGTCTGATATTACCACACACATGGTTATGTCACCACCGCCATGACCTGCCACATCTACTCTGGCTCGGTGGCCTGTTATGTTTCTGCCACGTTGCCTGATTTTGTTCGGCTTGAATCCTGCTTCGTCCACATACACAAACGTATCCGCATACTCCATCACTCTCTGCAAAGCAAAAATCAGCACATCAGATCAAATCACAAATGAACATTCAACAGCGTAACACACCACTCAAAGAAAAAAATTACAAAACTGTATGTTTAAAGCATGGTCTCAGGTTACATCGACATTACTGTACCTGCACATAGAGGAACCTTTGCTCCTTCACCCTCTCATTATTTCTGGAAAAAGGAACCCTGTAGAGCTGTTTCATTGTTACAGCATGTCCCCTTCAGCACCCTATCTATGGTAGAGAGACTGGCAGAGGTGATGTTCTCAAAGGTGGTGTCACCTTGTAGAATGGCGCTCTGAAGCCTAATCGCGTTGTTGGCACCATGTCATCTCTTGTTCTGGTGTAAATAATGGGCCTCTGCCAACAGTATGCCATTACTAAGTTTGTACAGATACAGTGAATTAAATATGCATACATATTCTGTTATATACCCATTTTAATTTTTGAACATTGGTATTGTAGATACCACTGAGGTGCGTCTTAGTTGCAGCCGGACCCGTCATACAGCCCCAGCCATGCTTAGGCCACGGTTTGTAGTTTTTCTGAATTGCTAAAACACATTTTCTGAAATCTTGCATCTTTTTCCTCAAGACATCAAACACAAAATACCACCTCAAACTACATTCACAAAACTTCTGACTCTTCTTGCAAAATCAAACAATCACCCAAAACAGTTTTACCTGTGCTCAAAACTAAACAAGGTCTTCAGAACATACACAAAGCAGTCAAAATAAAAATAATACTGAGCAGTCATTGAACACTACATCAAAAAATGGGAAAGACTGTGTTCAGGGCATATAGCTCTAGGAGAAATGTTTATTTACAATACAGTAAATGTATTTTGCATCTCCAAGAAAAAAAAAATTCACGACTCGGTGGACTCAGCACTTCCTGTATGTAAAGTAAAAATAAAGTACTGGAAAAGACAGAATGTTCCATGCTGTAAATGAGAAGTACATCACAGTCAGGTGTGATCCCCCTGAAGTTGGAACACATCCTCTGATCACTTTTCATAACGATTGGGACCACCACCCCAAGTCTACTAATCCAAAGGCACTGCCCCTGATCTCAACACAACACTGAAGAAGCAGGTTAGCCAAGACAGCCCAATGGCATTTAAAGCCTTCAGGAACTCAGGGCCAATCTCATTCAGCCCTGAGCATTACCACTGAAGAGCTTTTTAGCTTCCTCAGTGACCTCCTCCTCTGTCTCTACCGTACTTCATAAAATGAAGGCATGTCAGTGGGATTCAGGAGGTCCTCAGCTCCTTCCACTGCTTAACTATATCCCTAGTTGAGGTGAATAGAATAGAATAGAATAGAATAGAATAGAATAGCCACTTTTATTGTCATTCAGAAATACACCGGTTAGTGCACATGGAACAGCACTCCATCCCTGCCATAAACAGTATGGACAAAGCCCTGCACCCTGCTTCACTAACAGACATTTACATTTTTATTTAATAGTATATCGATTTAAGCTTTGTAAAAAGCTCATTCTCAATGCCCAAACATTTAGTCAGTTTTAACACAAAATGGATCCCTCACTGTGCAAAATATTTTCATTTCTTACTTCCTGCAACCTAAATGTAATAAGTTTCATATAAAGAAATCAGAAGAAGTGAGCTGTCAGAAATCAAATTAAGAGAAACATAACTTGCACAGGGTCTGGTGTTTCTGTGTAACTTAAGGACTCAGCCTTTGACACCTTTGGAGGAAAAAATCACAACCGAGTCACTGAACCGAGGAAATGCACACAAACTGTTATTTCATGAGACATTTTGATTTACACATTTTCGGCTGAAGAAGTACACACTCACATCAAAACAGGGTAGAATTTTTATTCCCGTTTTTTTCTATTTCAAAAATATCTCCCAAATAATTTATTTATTGGTTCTGTATTATGCAGTGGTAGCGCATCCATCATCCACTGTGAAAAGTATAGAGAATCTCACACTTGTTTTCAAGACCTGTACAGCTATTTATATTTACAATAAATTAAAACTTCAATTACTTTGTTACACTCATGTAACACTAAAGGTATTCATATAAATTTGTATAAATGTATAAATACAGAAGTCATGGGAATTAACATATTTAAAAAATGCAAATTCAATAGAAGGCTTTATTGGTAGAGCAAAATGAGAAACTTCACAATAAGATTCACGTTTATTAGCGATGGGAGAAATGAGGCTTCCCACAGCGGCTTGGTGTGTCGTGCCCTCTCAGTCTCTGAACGGTTGAACCCACTTCTCGTATGTTATTTTGTTGGTTCCTGTTGGCAGTGATTGACAATGCACAGTAATCTTGCCCATGGTACGTTTATAAGTCTCACATGGTCCATCACTAATGATAACACACACCCAGTCTACCTTCAGATATTGATGGCCAAAAGAATGTATTTAAAAGCCAGAGCAAAGTATCATGATTATCGGTGCAATACATCTGTGCTGCTGAATCCCAAAGAAACTGTCTGCAATACCATCTCCAGACACACTGCATGAACCGCGGGGATATAATGGGACCCGGAAGCCCCCAAGACCTCTGACACAATACAAACACTGAGAGACGCCTCTCCTTCAGTTCACACCCCACCCGTACCTGCCACTTCCGAGGAGAACCAGAGTGCCTCTATTGGTGTGACAGGAAATGGAATCAGGATGTACCATTGTGAACCGGTACAATGCAGCAGAGGGCTGACCCCCCCCCACCCACCCTGAAGAGGCTCAGCCAGGCAGTGTTCTGTACAATCTACTGTGGTTTGGACTCATGAACCTGTGCTTATGCTTTTCTCAAATTGAAATAGTGCTCAGAATTTCCTCACCTACCGTACATGCATTGAAGCTTATCATGACATTAAGGAAATATGTCAAAAGGGTAAAGTGTAAAACCAGAGAAATAAATATTACTCAGCAGCTCAGGAATTACTATGCTTTAAAGCACAGGTTTACCCAGGCTGAAGCCCTTAACCTTGTTTAATAACATTTTAAATGCCTGAGCCCGCGGGCGGGGGGGGGGGGGGGGGGTGGGGGGGGGGGGGGGGGCGGGGGGGGGCGGGGGGGGGGGGGGGGGGGGGGGGGGGGGGGGGGGGGGGGGGGGGGGGG
>JAODKC010000048.1:6968611-6981722 GCA_026777985.1 Mormyrops attenuatus | reverse complement strand
CGGCTGAAGCCCTGAACCTTCTTTAATAACATTTTAACTCCCTCACCCCTCACCCCCCCCCCCAGTTGATATTTTTAGCCGCTCCCTCCTCCCCTCCCCAAAATGGCCCGGGGCCCCCTGAAAATGTTAATGTACCCCTTGGCTGTAGCGATTAACTTAAACTTCCACTCATTAAATTTTAAAAAGACAACCTAATTTCTTGCAAAATAAGAGTCTTCCATTCATATTTGCCTGGCTTGACATGGCTCAAATCAGTCTTGTTCTAATAACAGACTACCACAGACCAACGGAGTACACTGACTTGGCAAAAACAACATATAAAAAATGCTCAAAAAGTGACCCCTGACACACAAAATCTGGTCAACATGTGCATCTAGCCTGAAAAGGGACCAAAACAAAATGTCAAAATGCCAAAATAATTAATCCTTTTTAGATGGATGGCCACAAAACAATTTGCTTTCAAGCAATATCCATATGGCTTAAGAGCACAATCAGTATGTATAAAAACCGTAAAAAAAAAAAGAAAAGAAAAACAACAACATTCACACTTCTGGAAAAAAACTGTAATCTTCACACTGGATCCTTTTAAGCTCAGAAATGAAGGAAAAAAATATCCAAACTACTTTACCACCTGACTCACATGGCAAGATCCAAGTTTTAACTGTTTCAGGAAAAAGTTCAGGGCAGCGTTGGTCCAGCCGGCTTCAACCCAAAAGCCGTTTGACAAGCAGATGTCAACATGCCTGGAGTAGCTGTATAGGACAAACATGTTCAGTACTGCCTTTTGTTAAGGAGATTGTTCTGAACCTTCCCAATCATTGATGTGCCCTCTACTCTAATAAGGACTGCATCTCAAGTCTTTTTATAATTATGAGTAAGATTTCTAATGTGAGTGCTTTAAAGGAATATCTCAATTATCATTTGCTTAGGTACCAAAACCCCTACCTCCCTTCTTTAAGTGAGATGGGAAAAGGCAAAGGAGGTCATCAGCCCCGGAGAATATTCTGTCCAGAGGAGAACCTGGCACTGAGAAGGCGGCCCTACTGTGCCTGTTGCTCACGTCCAGCCTTCAAACAGATGATCAGGTCATCAAGGCAAGGGGGTACACAGAGAGCATGTGAGTTGTACGCAGTAGAAGTGCATCAAAACTCTAATGACTACACATCTGACGCCTGGAAAAGACCTATTCCAACCTTTACAGTAGCTGTTCTCACATTTATTTACAGTTTCATTTGGATACTTATGGTTTGGCACTGCGGACATCACTAATACAATATAACAAAAGAATTATCAATTAATATTGAGATGGTTTTGGGGAGAAATCACTTCTTTTGCATCCGCTGCGGTGTAGACAGTTGTCAAAGCCACGTGTAAGGGTGCTGCTGGTTCAGTCTGTGGTATGGACAGGAAAAATGTGTATGTAGGGGTGGGGGGTTGGAGCATCAGACAAAAGAGGAGAAGCCTGTGACGGGTGTCCGTGAGCCGGAGGCGGGCTGTCCGGTTGGGGTATAGGCTCCACCCGTGCTGTGGGCCGTGACAACCGACTGGTAGTAGGGCTCGCTGTCTGCACTGGCACACTCCTCATAGGCATAGGCCAGGCTCTGCTTCAGGCCCTTCTGCTGCCGTTTCCACGAGTTGAAGTAGGTGGGGTCGCTCATGTAGTGGTTGACGAATGAGTGCTTGGGTGGCTCGTCCTCCGGCTCGCTGTCCGTGGCCTTTCCAGGGTGAGAGAGAGAGAGCGTGAATAGAGGGATTAGCCTAATAGGGGGTCTGAGTGGACCTCTACTGGCCTCCATATTCTGTGTACACCTAGGGAAGCATTTTCCCTAACTTCAGTCTCCTCAAACCAGACCCAAACTAGAGGGTTGAAGAAATGTCAAGGAGATCTCTGGTTTCTTATTCCACATGATAGTAGATCACTACAACATAGTGGGGACTCAATGCTCGACATTACTCAAGACCGTCTCATAACTAACTCTGGGAAAGGACATCAGAAGGCTCTGCTGGACTTAACCAAGAGACGCCCAGTCCCTTCATCTCAAGTTCAACGTGAGATCTCTGCTGCTAGCCTGAGTTTCCCATAAACATCAGTGTCAAATTGTGCAATTTCAATTTCTTATAATGTGATTCACTTCATTTTGGGCAGAAATGTCAGGGTATTAGCTTTAAAAGGAAAAAGGAAGACTAGTGTTTCTCCAGAGAGATGAAAACACAGCTTTGGCAGCATATTATTAGTATGGGAATGAAACGGATCCCCTTTGAAAACATGGGTTTCTGGACTTTACTTGTACTGACTGTATGTAAAAATAAAAAGGGAGGGGGTGGATAATAATTTTGAGAGACGACCCTAAATAATACCAGAACCTAGTGGTCACCTGCTTTTCAGACTCTGATGTGACGGCTTTGACCTCTCATTTTCATTTTGCAAGTCGGCAAAATGCAAGTGGGGAGGACGTGAGGCGAAAATGATGTCATCAAAGGCTCGTACCTCTGACTCTGATGCCAGGGTGGGCTTCTCGGTGAGAGTAGTGCTTTCTGACAGGATGCCACCGTTGTAGTTGTTGCAGAGGTCCTCGTCAGAGTAATGCAGCCCGCCCGGGCTGGGCCGTGGGGGAGACCTGCAGATACGGGATGATGTCTTTGAATGGGCCACTCCCAAAGACACAAATTAGATCACCACATGTTTCAGTAACCGAGAAGTACTTCAGCAAAATTCTCAAGGGAAACAAATAACTAGACAACCAAAGAATAGAACAGAATAGAATAGAACAGTATTGCAACTCTTTTTTCCGCCCACCTGGTGCCATTCTTCTTTAGAAAGGAGCTCTTCATGTTCAGGTGCCGGCTATTCAGTTCCAGTGCAGTGAAGCCTCCATTGTCCAATGTGACCGACTGTTCTACAGTGGGGATAGCGTTCCCTGAAAGCAGACAAGGATCAGGCTGTGGCTTAAAAATGACTCTCCAGTAATTCTGAGATTCGGAGAAACGAGCGTCAGCAACCACAAAGATGTTTAATGTTAAGCTGGCTGGGCTCTCTTGATGGAAAAGGACCAACACAATTATGATGGTGGTTACTAAGACTTTCGGAGGCAGCACCAATTAGACGTGCCCTATGCAGGCAACTTCCGTTTTTATCGAATCTGTCAGCGTCTGAGGCAGCTACGCTGGGGTCACAAATCCCGGACGGAAGTGCCAGTGCTGGAAATTAATGGGTGCACACACATACACAAAGAAAACTTCACCTACGAGTGCATATCCAGTGCTCAGTAAGGACACAAACATGCACAAATACAGTGTTGCCTGCGGTTCACGAACGCTGTGGTCTACGAACAATTTGGTTCGCGACCAAAAATTTTGTGAAAAAAATGGATTGATTCGCGTACAAAACTTCGTCAACAAACAGATTCCTCGACCAGATTCCTTTTTATACTAGTGTAGCACCGATGGGGCGCATGTCCCAGCATGCCCCACATGCAATTGTAAATAGAAGGACCACAATAGGCAACCAACGAGCACCGAACTCAAATACGCAGACAAGAAACACAAGGTTTCCAGACGCTGAACTGCAAGATGCACACACGGTGGAAGATTTACACACTCTAAATACACACGAGAATCAGACCGGGTACACAAATGACATGGGCAAACACACACGCGACATTAGGGAAATGCAACCATTAACATTAACAACAACAACAACAATACAAGGGTTAAGGACTGCTAATAAAGAGCATGTTCTCCCTGGCAAGCAAGTCCCCATGTCTCTCTCTGCTCCCGCGATGCCTCGGTCCGCCTGACGCCACACTATGTTGTGTTTTTCTTTAAAGTTTTTACTAGAAAAACCAGAAAATTAATTAACAAAAATTATTATTTGGTAGACTTCTGAACGAATTAATCAAATTTCAGTGCTTTCTTATGGGAAAAATTGCCTTGGTTCGCATACAAATTGGTTCACGACCACTTTCCTGGAATGGATTGTGTTCGTGAACCGCAGGCACTACTGTACATGTAGTCACACAAAACAAGTTTAACGGTCACACACACACACCCAGGTATGTCATTCCCATCATAAAGGTAAGACACACAACACCCCTGAAAGCCATCCTGCCGTTAGAAATGGCACAGATCAGCCCAGAAAAGAACACATGGTATTCTGAGGACATCCCCACAGCATTTTCAGAGCTTCACACCTCTTTGGGGCACCTTCCCCACAGTTTTACGCAGACCCACACACACACAGGACTTCCTCACCTGTTCCGCAGCTGCTGTACTTCTTATTCTGACCATGCATCACCAGGCTGAAGACCACCAGCAGGACGAGGATGAGGCCGCACAGAGCCACCACAATGAGGAACCACCACTCCTCGTAGAAAGGCGTCTCCATCTGCCCTGTGGGAATGAGCAGAGGGGGATCACACCGGGCCTGGAAGACACTGCACGGCAGTGTGAATCCTCACATAGTTAGAGGTGGTAGGCCTGCATGCAACGCTTCAGCAGCACAATGGCTGGTCTGGTTCTTCTCGTCGACTCAGGGGCTAAACCCTGACCAGGTGGAAAGGCTTGGGCCCAGTAATGGCAGCCAGTCTGCCAAATGGCGTGTTCCTGAATATTCATGGGGAAGTAAAAACTTCCCAGGGCACAATTTCTCAAAATGCCTAAAAGCCTTAATGTGAAGGGCAGTGAATGAGCAGTGAAGAACTGGGCCGTCATGTATCGCTAGCCAATCAACACGTCTGCTGTCTCGGAGGTAGATCCATCAAGATTAAAGCCTTCAATCTAGCCACGTGCTGCAGGGAGAATGCAGCAATGCAGTGCAAGGTATTGCATTAGCCGCAATGAGAATTCAGATACACGATAACGCTGATTGTTGGATTACTTCAGACCAAATGGGAACATCATGGAAACAAGGTGACATCAACCTGACTCACACGGTTGAACCTAGAACCAGAGGAACTCTTATCTGATCAGAGCACTGAGGAACATCGTCCTCTGGCTGTTCCTGAATATTCATGAGAATCAAAATCTTTTTCCTTTAAAACCAAAATTATAAAATAAACCAGGAGGTCGGGTGCATATTAAGGATGAAAACAGGGTTTCTGTGGGTGACTTTTCCAATGGAAAATCAAAGCTCTGGATGAAATCCCCCAGCAGCCTGATACATTTTTCCATGTGGCACCTGGAAAAGACAAGTTTTGGAAATCTATCCAAGAATTAAGATTACACTGGTCAAGAAAAACATGTCCTAGAACAAACAAGAGGTGCCTTTTATGTACTTTTTAATGCTGATTACAGAAATGCACTAAGAAGTTATGCCTCATGGCTCTGAATTTTGCTGTGTTTCAGTGCAATTTCAGTACAGCAGGGAAAACTGAATTTGTTTTGAAATCATGTATTACTAATACTGAACACAAACACAACTAGGAACAAATGTAAACCAAAGGCAATGTGTCAATCATGAAAAATAATAATAAAAAAAGACTACAGGATAACAATTATAAGGAACTAAATTCTGTTGTCTACTACCGAGTATGGTCGAATTTCTGTAGTGATAAACACCACTATAGGAAGTTTTATTTTTTTTTCCCTGGTCTGGATTTCCTAGCAGAAATGCCTTCAATGCCACAGGGACACTAACTTGCAGAGGCAGTTTCTGCTTTTGTCCGGTTGTACACCCACTCGGATGGTCTAAAATGAGTCGGATAACAATGATGTTGGATAAGTACCCAGCAACATATCCAAGTTCAGTAGAACAGAACCGCGGGGACTTGGTCATATCAACTACTCTCTCTCCAGTGCTGGTGTATTTTATTGGGAAATCAAAATGTTCCCAAACTTCTGATTATGACTGACTGTAACCAGCATTAGCCATAACCAGTTCACAGCCACATTTAGTATAATGCTTTCCATATTGAACACCTACTTGTGAATTTAGATTCCACCCATCTCAAGAAAATGTATTCATTCATTTCACTGTGCGTTCTTAATGGAAAATGATATATTAAATTATACATAACAATATGTGACCGTTACGGCCCTGTGACTTGTGATTATCCAACCTGCAATTGATAGGTGCTCTTAATTCATGTAGCACGCTGGATTAGCAGAAAGACAAAATTTATTAAAGTAGTTTGATTCAGATATGCCGATTCTTACAGACTTAAACACTAATAAATTAGTCATTTTAACCTAATAACCAGTGCCTCCAGGATTTCACAAATCTGCGATCACAAAAATTGACATGAAATCAAGCAGAATATTTGCAAGAGCTTGCAGAATTTTCATTTACCACAATTATTCCGCAAGAAATGACTGAACCAGGAGGCTGCTTGCATTTGGACCTTGACACGTCCAGTGACACCATCACAGTATGCATTCATGTGCGTTTTTTGCTAGGCTCTGCTGTGGGGAAGATGAGTGCGGCAAACACATCTGGGTTACAAAAAAGCTGAGGCATTGTAAATTATGGTAGCACTGATATTGAAATTCCTCCATTTGTACTCGATACAAACTCCACAGAAATCTTTTTGATCGATCCATGACACACTTACAAAACCTCTACTGTGACTTTGATAGCAAAAAACCCAGATTTACGTTTTTTTAAATAAGGCAGGGCCTCCCAGATACATGTATACCTGATCGACTTCAATTATCCCTGATCGACTTCAATTATCCCCATCAAATGAACTGATAATCTTAGAGATTATCAATTCAAAAGTCTTATACTTCCCACACAAGAATGTAACATTTGAAAAAAATTGACAAGTACAATGTTTTTGTGCAATTTTTTTTTACTGGGTTTTCTTTATCTAATTTTAGAACTTACATGAAAATCTGATTATGTTTTAGGTCATATTTATGCAGAAAGAGAAAATTCTAAAGGGTTCACTAACTTTCTAGCACCACTGTATTGTAGGTGCAGCTTTCAACAATACAGCTGAATATTTCAAAATGAGTTGCAGCTAAACATGTTAACATATGCCGCTTATTTACCTTTCTTTCGCTGATTAAATATAACAATATTGAAAAATGAGTCATGTGTTTTGGAATAAAGTTTAATAGCATTTACCACGACACTTTTCTTTCTGTTATAGTGCCAGGGTTGAACTGAAAGACAAAACTTACTGTAATAAGACCAACTACATGAAAAAAACTAATTATTTTCTATCCATCTCTACCTTAATTTGCTTTTGTTAGCAAATAAACTGTTAATCAGCAAAAAACAAAAAATTATACATTTGACTATATATTTGACTCAAATGCTGCCACTATGTAGGGGTACAGTGGTATAAGTAACTCTATCACCACCATACCCATCTGACAAATCACAAGAAGACAATGTGGATTGTACACACATAGCAATGAAAAAATATCACGTAAAATCATGTTATACTGTATATGGGGTCTGAGGACGGTTTGGTATTATCTGCGGTTCTAGCTATCCACAGTATGTCTCTGAACATATCACCCGCAGATACAGAGGGACTACTGTAATTATTATTATTATAATGCTCAGGGAGTTTTGGTGGAATCCTGCTGTTGCCGTAAATGGTCTGCTTGCAAGCATTCATTTTGCTCCCGAGTAAATCTGTTTCCTCTGCAGAGAAGCGTTTTTTTCTACTACCTGGTAAATCCGTCATTATAATAACAATCTGCCAAGGTGAAACTGCACCTGGTTTTTAAAGGGAATGCGAGATGTCACTCTAATTAGTTTGCAGCATGTCACATCCCAAACACACCCACGACTCTTTACAAGACTAAGTACAACCCTTTTGAACTGTGCACCTGATGCTGCAACCATTTTTCTGCTATTGAACTAGGAAAAGTGGATTTGGCCATGAGCTTCAGATCATGTTCTTCAAATAGAGCCCCGAGTGTCTGAGGCAGTCCTTGTCTTTACTACAGCTATGTGGCACTGCTTTCATTTTGGAGCAACCTGTCTCAGAATTTGATCAGTTTCAGTTGTTCACCCATACAATATGTCTGCAAGTTTGAAAAAGATCCATCAAGTTTGAAATACCCATCAAATACTTTTCCAGTTATCAGGGTAATGAAAACAAGTGTCTGAGGCTGTCCTTCTCAATGTTACTACTGTGGTGTTGCCTCAGTTTTGATGCAGTTTGTCTAAAAATTTGATCCGTTCCCAATCAAAAGATCAAAAACCCACTAATGAGTGCAAAAATGTTATGCCCTCCGGAAGGGTGTTATTACCTGAAGTGACAGCAGATGGCGCACTAGGCTCACCGTAGCCGTAACGATTAACTGCGAGCACCCGAAACTGGTAACTCACTCCTGACCGGAGGCGGTCCAGGCTGACAGAGTGGGACGTGCTGCTGGAGGGCAAGTTCTTGGCAAAAGTATCCCACAGGCCTTCATCTGCAACAAATTCAACCGAGACACCAGGTCAACATCTGTACCCCCACCCTGGTTCTAATGATTAGAACAGATAGTCTGATTAGATACAACAAAGCAGCAGGTTAATTATAAATAATTCAAAAATTGTTTTACTATGAGGCTACATTGAATTATTTTACCTGATGGACGTGCCTCAATGACATATCCGATGATGGGTCCCTCCCCTCTGTCTCCCACTGACCAGTGAATGATTAGGGAGGAGCCTGACTTAGTGAGAGATATCTGTATGGGAGAACCTGGTGATCCTGCGGAAGAGGAATGGTTTATAATACAGCTCTGGACCTATGGTACTTATGAGCCTGGCTCAGACCACATGAAATTGATTTAGGAGGTGCTGTGTTTCTGAGGTCCCGAATGAGCTTTGCGGGAAAGCATAGCTGTTTTTGGTTCACACGCTGTTGTATAAATAGCACTTCCACTTCAGGAGTGTGACTATGAATGAGAACAGCCCAATAAAACAGAGGCATGACCACCCTGAGAGCATGATGTCACCCCCTGCAAGTGCATCTTCAGACAAACTCCTGTAGATGAGGGTCCCGCTCTCTGCATGCCAACTGTGGGACTATTAATAAACAAGGACTGTGTAGACTTTAAAAGTGACTATTTGAGCGATGATACAGATTTTCCTGATGTGACACTCCCATACCTTCCACTGGCCCTGTTGTGATGTTGGCTTCCAGCTCAGGGCCCAGGCTGATGGTTCGGGCCTGCACTCGGAAGTGGTAGGTCACACCCTTGGTCAGGTCTCGAACCTTGAGCCAGCATTGCTTGTTACCGGGAACGTCCACAGTTACCACCTTGCTGACGCCTGTGAACAGATGAGCAGTGCCACAGAGACCGCTGTTCACCGCCGGGGGAGGAAGTTCATTTCATAAACACACAACTGAAAGCTGCTGTCAGATTTAACTTTGAATAAGGGCCAAACGCCACTTGCAAAGCAGGTCATCCCGTTGTGCAGGATCCTTATAAACTGGCTGACTGGCACCAGACTGATTCCAGTAAAGATGTGTTTTTGCAGTGCTGCAGTGTATCGGAAGCATTTCAATCGAGCACCTTGAACTTGATAAGCGTGCACCAAATCCAATACGTCCCATGAGAATGAAGCAGATAGTTACCGTGGATTGGGGTGGAGGGCTCATACACCACCCGGTATCCCTCCACTATGCCGTTGGGTGACAGGGGCAGACCCCAGGACACATTAAGTGTTGTGGTGGTGACCTCAGAGAAGACAAGGAAACTTGGAGCACTAGGAGCTGAAAGAGAAAACGGTGTGCAATTAAACCATTTGGGTAGTCGGACGCTCACCGAAAACAGCTTGTATAATATGCAACCATAATAACCTTTGAAACTTGCTGTTATTCATGGATGTTATTCAGGAGTGTCGTAAAAACATATGATCTGACATTCGTTACTAATCATTTCATAATTAGTAATTAAAAATTGACTTTAAATTCACCACAGAGACTTGTCATTCATCATAATTTTCCATTAGCATCCACCTCACCTGCTGTTCTGAGACCTCTTTCATTTTTAACGTTCCAAACAAAGACATAATATATAACCAAGTTCCATATACGTAGCATAATGTTTCCTGGAAGGTAGTTATTGTACAAATATAAGACCATGCACTTGCGAATGGTTAGCCATGGCTTGAGCTACATTAAAGCTATTTTTCTTTTGATGTTCCTCAGAGAATTGAGGAGGTGCTGTGAATATGTAGAAGTCCACAGCTATAGGAATATCGCACATATTGCTGTTCCTTTAGGGTTCAGGGTAATCAGGCTGATGAAGGCCTCTCCCAGATGACAGCCAGGACTCTGAAAACCCGACAGCTCTTTTGCTTTTTATTCTGCTTATTTCCCCTCTAATATCTGTCCAGGACCATCTTGCTTGAGGTGGTAGCCAAATGTGCCCCCTAGTTGCAACAAAGATCCACCAAATACAGCATTGGAACATGTACAACCTCTACTCAGACTGGGCAGGGAATTATGCGTGGGAGGTCTGTTATTCAGACATGTCACACATGATTAGTGGACGTTCCATTCGTTACTGCAAGATAGAGAAGTGTTCATTCCCAGCTCAAATCCGCATGAAACCCATTAGCTATTGGTGTTTGTCACTGGGATTTAGCTGCAGCCCCACGGTCATATAATCATTTCCTAATCCTGTTACCGGCCCATGGACCCTAATGCAGTGTACAGAGCAGAAGGGCTTCTTCAAAATGGCAGATACTCCTTGTGACTTTACACTTTGTGCACGTAAACTTGGGAGGAAGTTCTGCTGAGGCACGTTAGATCAAGAGCACAAAAGTAGAGCCCTGTTTTGGGATGTGAGGAAATGTCCTCCTGGTTTACATCAACGTCATTCTCCAGCTTATATTTGAAAAACAGGAATGTGATAGCGGTGTTTCCTCACCTGCCTGCAGAGTGAGCCCCTCACGTGCTTCACACAGGGGGCCGTCCCCCGCTGCATTGAAGGCCAAAAGTCGTATCAAGTAGAACGTGTAGCTGGTGAGGTTCTTCAGCCTGACCATTGTCTCCGGGAGGAAAAGGACCTTCACCTTTGCGGCCCTGTTCTGGTTCTCCTTCTCCCAGTAGTGGATCTGGGAGAGAAGACCGTGCCAGAGCCCCAGTGATTACACAAATGTACCACATGTAATACACAGTGGGAGAAAATATCACAGCACTGTACCCACTGGATTCAGATCCTACAGAAGCCCAGCCATGCTTGGATGCAGAGGTATGTATGCACGCTCAAAGGTCGTGCCAGTAATCAAGGTGGCCAGATTTATATGTTCAAACTTCACTAGGCAGAAAAAGCAGAACAGAATATTTTAAAGGCACGGAGATGAAGGGAGGCTACCTTGTAGCCCTGGATGTTGCCATTCTGAGTTTCCAGTGGTGGGGGCTCCCACACGACCTCCAGCTGTGTCGACGACAGGGCATTGACTTGGACATTCTGGGGGGGCACAGAAGGAGCTGCAAGACGACAACAGCAGCAGCTTCAGCATTATGGCTCAGCTGGGGCGACACCTTTTGTATCACTTTATGAAGTAAGATGGTGACACGTGGCAGCTAAGGCTAAACACCAACGGCATTTCCTGGAAACCACCACCTATCAGCTTCCAAGGCCTCGTCCTACACACTAAACTCCCAGTTGCTTCAGGCAGCGTCAATGCTGTACTTATCACACAGCAAAGGATGGTGCTGACCTAATGTCTAAGAAGCTCATTAGAATTCAAGAGGCCGCGCTTGACGAGATGACACAGTGTACAAGCATTACCCGCTGACTCCCGGTTTAATCTGTAGGAGCTTGTTAGCATGGCTAAAAAAACACACAACTGATCTGGATAAAATATGAGAATTGTGAATATCCTGTTTATGCAGGAAATGAACAGTAAACAGGTGACATGGAAAGGGGACCTGAGGCTGGTGTCAATTACAGTAGGTAATTCCCGTTATATGCTAATTAAACAATGCAAACAGTAATTATGGAGATTAACGTATGCAAAGTTCCCCTGGTACACAGGGAAGGTTGAATCCGACTTGCCGGAGCCATTACCTGAATCCGCGCCAGAATCAGTTTAACTAACTGCTGTGGATGATTTTGGGGAGATGACTCTCTGCCAAAAAGCAGTAAATACCACAGGCTCAAATGTCTGCCCACAGATGAGAGGAAACAAATAAGTAAAGCTCATTGTGCTCAACGAGTTACACTCGAGTGAGATGTAAGCTGATGCTAGAGCGAAATCCCCAAGCAAAGAGTATCTACATGGGCAGTGATTGGGCTCAAAGACGATTCAGAGGCGGAACTGGACACTAAGACAGCAGCAAACAAACATGGCTGTGACTGAATTCCAGGACACTCCACCTGGATATATTTACGTTTATATCTAGTCACTTATCGACATATAACTGAGAGCAGGTTCAGTCGGCCCCTGGAGTAACTGGGCTTAAGTGACTTACTCAAGGGCCCAACAGTGATACTCAGCTGGCCATGGGATTGGAACTAGGGGATTGGCTGTAGCGTATCCTAGGCAGCACAAGCTCAGGTACACCCAGGACAGGATCCAGGAGCTGATTTCAGGGCCCATATACAATCATTCTCTATGGGCATTTTAGAGACACCATTTAGCCTGTCTTTGGATAACAGGAGTCAATCCAACACAGGGAGAGCATGTTATCCTGGAAGAAATTAGTAGATTTCCTCACCATTAATCAACACTACTTGATGGTGTGGTCCCTGCACCAGACCACCTCACTATAATCCACATTGTTTGGTGGTATGGTCCCTGCACCAGACCACCTCACTATAATCCACATAGTTTGGTGGAGTGGTCCTTACCCCAGACCACCTCACTATAATCCACATTGTTTGGTGATGTGGTCCCTGCCCCAGACCACCTCACTATAATCCACATTGTTTGGTGGTGTGGTCCCTGCCCCAGACCACCTCACCATAATCCACATTGTTTGGTGGTGTGTGGTCCCTGCGCCAGACCATCTCACCATTAATTCACCCTGTTTGGTGGTGTGCTGCCTCTGCCCGGCATCTCCCAGTCTGTCCAGTAACAATAGCTGACTACCAGAGATTCATCTTCATGGGTCCTCTAAGCCTCACTCGGTTACATAAGAACATAAGAAATTTACAAACGAGAGGAGGCCATTCGGCCCATCAAGCTCGTTTGGGGAGAACCTAA
>JAODKC010000048.1:6920146-6932442 GCA_026777985.1 Mormyrops attenuatus | reverse complement strand
AGAAGTGCTTCCTCAAGTTCATTTTAAAATGTTCTCCCACTAATTTCCACTTATGGCCACGAGTTCTAGTATTTGAAGCACGTATTGTTCTCTGATGAATCCACCTGTACTGTCTTTCCCACATCTGGGAGAGTTATGGAAGAGTTAGAGTGTTGAGAAGCCCCAAAGAGGCTTGCTACCCAGACTGTTGCATACCTAGAGTGCAGCATGGGGGTGGAACAGTGATGGTTTGGGCTGCAATATCATGGCATTCCCTAGGCCCACTACTTGTTCTAGAGTGGGATGTGTCACTGACAAGAACTACTAAACTATTCTGGAGGACTATGTTCACCCAGTGGTTCACACACTGTACCTTGAAGGTGGTCCTGCATATCAGGATTATAATGCACCGGATACACATAGCAAGACTGAGTGATTTCATTGACATGAAAGTGAAGCAGGATATATGCTTTGGCCTGCACAGTTACCAGATCTGAATATCATTGAGCCATTTTGGGGTGCTTTGGAAAGGTGAGTCAGGAAACTTTTTCTTCCACCAGCATCACATAGTGACCTGGCCTCTATTTTGCAAGAGGAATGGCTCAAAATCCCTCTGGCCACTGTGCAGGACTTGTATCTGTTATTCACAAGACAAATTGATGCTGTATTGGCCGCAAAACGAGGCCTGACACCATACTAATAAATTATTGTGGTCTATAATTAGATGTTTCAGTTTAATTTTCCAAGCCCTGCATGTTCCCTTCTCAAAGTGTATCCTATGTGCCATCAAAGTTTAGAATAAACAGTTAAGATGAAAATAATAAATGTATTGGTGATTCCTATGTATGTGCTCTAAAAACAAATACCTAATTTAAAATACTAATTCAAGTCAGAATTAATTCAATTTGTGGCAGGAACACACTGACCTCCCTGTAGCGTGTACTCCATCACGGGCCGGCTGAACACGCCAAGGCCAGCTCCAGTGTAGGCCGCTACCTCGATCTCGTACTGCGTCCAGATGATGAGTTCATTGATCAGGCAGTAGTTGATCTCAGGGCTGGTGATGTTCTTCTGCTGGTACTCCCCAGGAAGGCCTGCCAGCCGATACCTTGATTTACAGGAACCCCAGGGGGGGGAAAATGATTGATTAAGCCAGACATGTCAGGAGTTGTTTTGTGTTAGGACTTCGACTGTAATCACAATGGGCAGGAGACTCCTCACCAATTAAACCATTTTCTTCTTACATCATGTGACTTCAACATTAATGGAGTTTTACAAGTGGATTTTAACACAGACTGGAACAGAGTGGGTGGGGTAGGCTGGTTTGTGATCAATAATATCAATAAAGCCAAACCCTCACAACAAAAAGATGGATTTGTCATGAAGCCAAGTTAGCTGCCAGACCAGCCAAACTGTCATCTGTCCTCTTCCTCCTTGACCATTCAGTAGCATTTGACACGATCAACCACGAGACTCTCTTTTCCATCCTTATAAGTCTTGGAATTCATGGCTCAGCATGGCAATGGTTCGTTTCCTACCTAGAAGGCCGGTCATATCAAGTGATATGGAAGAGATCCACATCTACTCCACGCAGACTCTCCATTGTTGTCCCTCAGGGCTCAGTTCCTGGTCCTTTTCTGTTCTCCCTCTATACTAGATCTCTTGGTGAAGTCAAATCCTCACATGGGTTCTCTTATCTGTGCTATGCAGATGACACCCAACTTATCATTTCCTCCCTCAGATACTCAAGTCTCCACTCAGAACTCTGCATATCTGGCAGACATCACATCATGGACGACAGCTCATCAGCTGAAACTTAACCCCAGCAAAGCCGAGCTGCTATTCATTCCAGCTGATCCATTCCCACACCAGGATCTTGCGATCTCCCTGGACAACTCTATGATTTGTCCTTCAGTCACCGCCCGTAACCTTGGGGTAACCATAGACAATTACCTGTCCTTTTCCTCTCACATCGCTAATCTTTCCATCTCCTGTTGATTTCTCCTCTTCAGCATCAGAAGGGTTCGTCCATTTCTTTCTACACAGGCCACTCAGGTACTTGTTCAACCTTTCCAAGTTCTCCCACACCACACCATTGTTACACTCCCTCCACTGGCTTCTTGTTGCTGCCCACATCAGGTTCAAAACACTGATGCTTGCCTATGAAGCCAAAAATGGACCAGCACCCTCCTACCTAAAAGAACTTATTTCACCCCGTACTGCACCACGTTCTCTCCGATCCTCCAGCATGGCTCAACTGGTACCACCATCTCTCAAGGTGCAAGGAAGACATACATCAAGACTCTTCTCTGTTTTGGTACCTATGTGGTGGAATGAACTTCCACTGGATGTCCGAACAGCTGAGTTATTGAATGCCTTCAAATGAAGACTAAAAACCTACCTCTTTCAGAAGTGCATTAGCACTTCCAGGATTATACTCATTATTATAAACAAAATTGTATTACTTGCCAACAGAGTTTTTTAGAGTGATAATATTCTTAGCCAGGTTCTATTGAACAGTATTTGAATGTTTTCACTCATGAGACTTTTAAGGATTTATGTAAGCTGCTCCGGCTAAGGGCGTCTGCCAAATGCTGTAAATGTAAATGTAAATGTATGTCTACCTATAGATTACATTTATTTCACATTTATTTAGCGGATACTTTTATCTAAACAGATGTACAGGTGAGAAAACAGGGTCAACCAGTCCCTGGAGCTATTGGTATGAAGGGCTTTGTCCAAGGGCCCAATGGTTAAATCACTTTGCAAAGCACAAGATTTGAACTGGTATCGTTCTAATCTTGTGTACACCTGCAAAGCCGCACAGTGCCCGCTATAGATAAATCTAATATCACATTGTATACAATTGAGCAGCTATTTTGGCCTGGGTCATTCCTGAAGGCATCCCCTCCTCTTATGGACTTCTACCAATAAAACTGTTGAAGCCTACCTGAGGATGTATCCCTTGAGCACGCAGTTTAGCTGGGGCCTACCTGAGGATGTAACCCCTGAGCACGCTGTTTAGCTGAGGCCTACCTGAGGATGTAACCCCAGAGCACACCGCTTAGCTGAGGCCTACCTGAGGACATAGCCCCTGAGCACACCGTTGAGCTGGGCCTCTGGAGGGGGCTGCCACTGCACCATGATGGACTGGTTTGTCCGGCCGCTGGCCACGATGTTCTTCGGGGGGGCACTCGGAGCCTCCTCCCGCAGCATCAGCCTGAAAATAAGGTAACAGCTTTAATCACATAGCAGAGAGAACTCTGTAGATTGGGGACCTGAGAGGGATATTTCATAGACAGGAAGGCCTTGGGGTGGATTTTCATCCTTGAACTAAGGCACCAGTATCAGCTGACCCAGACTGTCAGCCTTTGTGCTTCTATCATAAAACAACGAGATCCCACAACCTGCACACTTTCACAAGCCGGAGGCTCTCTCTCAGGTCTCAGTGGTGACCCATGACCTCGAGTGAGGCAAGTAGTTTCCATCCTGTCTTTGGAGTGCTCAGGGGCCATTTGAAGCTGAGAATTGGAAATGTAGAGGGGAACCCAAGTGATGGATGGGAGGCTTGTGTTCTCCACGGCAGCTGAGGCCCTTCTCTGTGGAACCGGGCAAAGAATAAGGCTGGCAAGAAGCTTCCTGTGGCAATGACAGGACCACGAGACATTGCTTAATGGTTGGATGTGTGATGGGAAGCAGGGGATTATCTCAGTAGCATGAGGCATCCCAGTATTTTTCAGGATCCCAGTGGTCCTCATTCAGATGCTAAGATGCCTTCACGCACCCTACGGATATCTGAGAATAAGCTCCGAATTTAAAGCGCCTGTCCTTTTACGTCATTCCTCGTCTCAATGACATCCCATTTAGGCTGGTGTCCTGCCCTGTGCTTTTCAGCTTACGGATTAGCTATTAATGGACAGCTGTATGCCATATACAGTGAAGAGATTTATTTGTTTCTATGTCCAATGAAAAGACATTAATTCCTTTTTGGAATCTAATAAAGATTCTTCTATAAAGGCCCAGCTACACAGGCCCAGCACAGCCTGGATCCTCAGAAAACTAAATGTGTAGCAGAGAAGCCGTGGATGATGTTTAACAGTGACTTTCTGGCTCTTAAAGCCTGGGGGCTAAGGGGGGGACTATCTGATAAACATTTAGCCACACTTCACAGCTGGAGGGGTTTGGCCACTAACAAACACCCAATGAGAGAGTTTTGATTATGTTTTAACATAACGAGGGAGATAACCCAGTGGAAACAGTCATATATATACGACCAGGGACGTGCACAGGACTTTTTGCTCATTGCTCTAACCTGAAAAAAAGGCACCCCCTCCACCGAAAAAAAAATAAAAATCACACAGACTCTATGGAGAACTGAAAAATATACCATTTCTTTATTAATTAAGTCTTTATTAACATACCTTGCTCCAAATTTTCTTTAAAGCAGAATCCTCCTCTTTTCGGAAGGCATTCTAGCTTAGTGTAGCACGCAAACACCCAAAACAGCGGTAGGATTTAGGCATTTTACCATTTTGAATAAAACAATTAATGTAATGCATATCTCAACAAAAATGATTACTTCCATCATTTATGCTTCTTGTTAAAACAAATGTTCGAGAATAACCATCAGCAGGCGTGTACTTTTCCTACCAAAACATTTAGCATGTGACAACCTAACATGCTATCTGGTAGCTGCCTGGTTCATTACGTGGGATACTGAGGCTGGACTTATGAAGATTTAAATTCATTTCATTGATTTCATTTCTACAATGTCTACAAAATTCATTTCATTTCTACAATGTCAGTGTGTAATGGACAGTTGGGCTCTGGCTCGTGCCGTGGATGCGCGCGACGCAGCTGAAAGGGAAACGGCTGAGCTTTCAGAATCCACTCGCTTTACCTAGAAGTTTATCGAGTGGAAGTGAATAGGTTGATGGTGAAGTAACTAGTCTCAGAATGAGTCTGTAACATTAACGTTACTGCCATATGCATTTCTCTCTACCTTACATGAAGCGTTCCGGGTGGCGCGCAGTTTGTCACCGTTCAGTACGTGCACAATGCAGGGCACTGGGCCATTCAGGGAGCTGCGCTAAATTGTGAAGCTGTTCAGTTGCTACTGAATGTGACTGAGCTCCGCCCAGCGCAGCAAATTAAAAAGCATTTTTCTGAGGAAGATGACTTGCGCATCTTTTTTCCTCTTCGCGCGGCGAAAGCTCGCAACAAAATATATATAATATTTTTTTCTAGGAGAGGAAGCTTGAGTCAAATAGGGCAGGCGGGCAGTTGCCAGGGCAACCTTAGCCCTGCCCTATACACGTCCCTGTATTCGACCCAAGTGACGAGAGCAAGACGGGGGAAGGTTGTCAGGGTGGGAATCGCTTGGGGAAACGAATTTAAACAAATTAAGGTTCTAAATGTTTTATACATATGCATGAAAAACATTAAGAATTAATTAGGGGCATGCAAGTGTTAATCAGTACGAGGTTCAAATTTTAATAAGTTCATCAATATTCAATATTATAGATTAAATGGGGTTATGAGAATATATTGAATATATAAATTGTCAAAACATGGCCTCTTATGACAGTCTCTAAAGTTTTTCTTTTCTAAATTGGCACCCCTGACCTTTCTCCCTTAGTTAAAATTTGTAATATGTATGGTCATGACGCAACCCAGCCAAGACAAGGCTGCACTCTGATTGGCCAGCATGGGTGGGGTAGGGGGTGCTGGGTGCTGGATTTTTCCATGGGTTTGGGAAGCCTTATACATCATCCCTCTTTGCTGCCATTATTTTGCATTTACTGCACCGGGTGGGCGGGGGGGGCGGTGAATGGTGCATGTGCCCTCTGATGGGTTGGGGCCCCATCCCAGCTTATTTTCTGCCATGAGTCCGTAGCTTCTGGGATCTGTTCAGGACCCCTGTGACCCTGTATAGGAGGGGGTATGGAGGATGGATGAAGGGAATATTTGATATACTCTTGTGTTATATAAAATAATTAGCATGCGTCTTGGATCGTATCGTTTATTTCTAGATGTATAATAAACGTGAAAACTTTTTTTTTGTTAGGCTTTCTAAAAATGCAATTTTGCATTTGGCCATGTAGAGGCACTTGGCATAATACAGCCCTCCAGAGTATGTAGTTGGAAAAGCAATTAAAAGTGCTTAAATCAATGGCAGAATGAGCACAAGTCTCATTTACATGCAGCTCGCCCATTAATTGGTGTTTCTCCAGCAGAAGTGTGTATCTGGCCTAATAGGGTGTAAACCATAGACTTAAGTCAATGGTAGAATAGACATATGTGGAAAAAGCATGCAGTTACATGCTGTTTTGACTTACACGCATGGAAGAATATGGCCCAAAGTGAAGTAGGTGCTGTCAGAATGACAATAATGTATTTCCCAGGCAGCCCAATCACCCCCTCCAGCCCATCTAATCCATTCTCATCCCACACCCGCAACCTCTATTATCTCTAACACCCCTACACTCTCTCCCCACCTCTCCAGAACTATCTTTATTAAAAGCACAACTCTGAGTGACTTGATGTAAAGTTCACCAGGTCTGCATCTGTGGTTGCCCTTTCATGTGCCACCATTAGGTGACACTGCTTCAGTTTTCATGCGATTTGCCTCAAAATGAAATAGGTCCCAGATCACCTACACGATGCTCCTGGGAAGTTTCAAAGAGATGTATCAAATACTTTTAGAGTTGCCATGTTCAAAAGTCCACGTGTCTTCTGAAGATGCCCTTTTGTTCCTTTGCTGCCACCTAGAACTGCCTCTTCAATTTTGGTGTGCTTTGTCTCAAAATAGAATCAGGTGTAGCTCTTCATCCATATAACATTTTTCTGAAGTGCTAAGAAGCTGTCTGGGACTGATGTTCTCTTTGCTATCACTATAATGTGCTGATTGAATGAATTTTGGTGCAATTTGTATCAGAATTTGACCACTTTCAGATCATCACCCATACAATGTGCATTTTTTTAAAAATCCATCAGATATTTTTTAAGTTACTTTGTTCACAAGATCAAGTCTCTGCAGCTGCCCTGTCCTTCCTTTGCTGTCACATAGCTCTGCTGCTTCAATTTTGGGGACATTGGTGTGGAATCAGGTGTAGATGTTATTCCATATAATATTTGGGGAATTCAATGACAGACAGGGTCATATTTCCTTGGAAGGAGGTGACAGCCCATCACATTGTGTTTTAAAGGACATCAAATGTAACTGCAGCATCCACATGAGCATCTGTGCCTAGCTCATGTGGATGTTCAAAGAGGCATATACTGTAATGTTTCCTTAGCCAGACTGACCAACAGTTCATGAAAACAAGGTACCGGAAACGTGAATCTCTGCCAACATCTGGAAGTAAATGAGGGCTCATGCGCACTAGGCAGTACAACTGTCTCCTTTTGGGAAATAGAAAAGAAACGAATCAACCAGGTCAACTTTGGCAGGACAGCATACCTGTTTGTTTCACTGCTGTATTGGCCCCTCCCCACTTGGTTGACAGCGCACACCTTGAACTGGTAAGTCCGCGCCGGAGTCAATCCTGTTACCAGCACTTCTGTCAGGGTGGGGTCCACTTCGGGGAGGTAAATCTTCCACGGAGAGTCTAATGTTTATATAAAAGGCACAGATATCAGTAGCTAAATCAATTGCTATATCAAGAATGAAAATATTATATACATTCATTTATTTAGCAGGCACTTTCATCAAAAGTGATGTACAATGCATAAAGCCAGGTCATCCATTCCCTGGAGCAACTGGGGTTGATGGCGTTGCTCAAGAGACCATGGGATTTGAGCCAGTGAAGTTCCGATTATGAGGAAAAAGCCAAAACCACCAGAGCCACACACTACCGCCACAGAAGGTTATAAATTTTGGTATGTTACTATTTTAAGAGGGTTCAATGTCTGTGGTTCTTAAGTCACACATTTTATTGCTAATTCTGTAATTATACATTATTATACATATTCACTTGTTCTTAAAAGAGAGGCACAATAATTTGCCTATAATTGAATAAATATATACACTTGTCTGAAGAATAAGTATATTTCACTGCAATGGGCTTAAAATTTAAAACAGTGTTCAACTGGTAATCCATTTGCCATCTCGACCATCAGTCTGCATCTCACTGTGAATCCATTCCCCCAAATGCATGACAACGGGGGGCATTGTTAATTGTTAGCCAGTTCATAAATGTCTGACTCAGAGCAGTGGTGCATAGATCAGCGTATGTCCCCGAGTGCCGAATACTGCACCGAAGGCTTCACAGGTCCAAGTGCATGATAAAGCAGACCCTAGAGCACTTCATGTGATTCATTTCGTCAAATGAAAATAACATAGTCTAAGGAAAAAATTATTACATACCTTACACACTCTCCCCACCTCTTTAACAAATTAAACATTGCGACACAATTAAATTCCCCCACCATAAATTCTGCTCAGTTCCCCACTAAACATTTTGTCAACTGGCTACCAGACTGCTACAGATAAAATATGTCAAATGGGGAAGCCGGCAACCAAAAATCGATATAAATTTTATTACAGAATATTCAAAAAATCATCTCACACCTAAGAGTTTTAGAGACACTGACCTGTACAATGTTCCTGGGATGTTCCCTTTGTCATTACAGTTACAACTTTGAGGTGATTTTGAATACGATCAAGAATACATTTTTAGGGGTTGATATTCATCCATATAATGTTTTTGTAAAGTGGTAATAAGATCATCATCAAAGATCAAATAGAGTAAATAATAACAAACAGACTGATCTTTTTCACAAGGATAAGCCTCTAATCATCTCATCCTTCCTTTGATGTCACTAAGTGCAATTGCTTCAGTTTTAGTGTGATTTCTCTGTTATTGAACAGGTCCAGATCTTCACCTATACAATGTGTCTGTAAAGTTTGGAATTGATCAGGCAAATAAGTTTTGAGTCATGCTGACAAATTCACATATCTGAGCTGCCCTTCTCTTTGCTATCACTATATGGCACTGCTTCAGTCTCAAAATTTGATTAGATTCACATCTTCAACTTTACCACATGTCTGCAGGTTGAAAAAGATGCTTTTTCAGTTATCGTACTAATGGGCTCAAATGTTGGAAACTACTGTTTGACTATGGTATGACTATGTAACACTGCTTCAATATTTGGGTGATCTGTTTCAGAGTCCATTACTTCCATTTTGTGACCCTTACAATGTTTGAAAAATATGCATACAATACTAGAGTTAACTCTCTCAGCCACTTTTGGGATAGTCTGACATGCCTTGACATTGTAAAATATTTCACCTATCTAAAAAACTAAATAACTCTATTTAAAATCCTTTTTTTATTGATTTCATGTAATATTCTAATTTTCTAAGCTTTTGAATTTGGGGGTTTCATAATCTGTAAGCCATAATCATCAAAATTATAACAAATAAAGGCTTGAAATATCTCTCTTTGCATATACTGAGTCTATATCATATATTACATTCACCTTCTAAGTTGAATTACTGAAATAAATGAACTTTTGCACCATATTCTAATTTTTCGAGTTTCACCTGTACATCGCACCAGCCTGCAGTAGTTTATCAATATTCTGAACTTTTGCAGAGTCATGTACACTTCTCATTGGCTGGGTAATGGTTTGAACATGCATCAAGAAAGATACAGTTTTTCTTAAAACTTAGAGTTTTTTGGAGTTTATAGGTTAAAACTAAAATTAACGGTCAATATCCTTAACGTCCAGGTCTTCAGGGTTGTTATCCTCTGTGATCTCTTTATTTCCGAAACTAAGTCATTTTCACTTTATGCAACACGAATCAACTGCAATGCAATACTAAATTCAAGGTGAGAGATTAATACTGTAGCGCGAGAAAAAAACGCCTGACTCACTGTTCTTGATTTGTAGTAGCATGTTTATCAGAGAAATACAGAATATCCATCATGTCATATTCATCTTGCTGTGGAAAGCAGGATATGACAGAGCTAAAGGCTACTTACTGTTTTCGGAGAGCTCGACCTCATAATGCAGTAGTGGGCTGTTCCCGTCGAACGGGCGGACCCAGCTCAGGTCAACGGCCCGGCTGTCTGAGGCGTTCAGCCTGGCCTGGAGATTCCTTGGCGAGTGGGGCAGCTCTCTGGGGGATAGAAGAGCAAGAGGAAAATGTTGGCAGGGTGGGGTTGTCAAATCCATCTCATGGTCGGCCTGACATCTAGGGTAGAGTAGCTAGGCTCTCTGCACAGGCCATCCCCCTCCACTGTGTTTCCCCAGTCAAGGATCACATGTTACTGGGAGAATCCCACCTGCACATGTAGCCTTGCTCTCATGGCTTACTTTGGAGCAAACTAACAGGTGTTCATCTTTATGTTTTTGATTGGTTTACTAGCCATCTCTGGAAAGATTAACATCCCAACCATTTCCTTATCTCAGTGATTACTTCATAAAGCAATAAATAATTTCTCATCTCAAACTAAAAACGATTCGGGGAGCTGAACCCCCCCCCCCCCCACACCTGGTTTTTTCCAATTAGACGTGCAGTGACATTTTACGATGCCATCTCAAGACGGGCCACTCTGAGGAGTCAGTGGACAACTTCAGGGAGAAACACTGAACTCAATCAGCAATACAGGCTTTATTTTCACGGAGGAAATCCCCACTCCCGCCCACTCCACTTAAATGTTGTCAGCTCAGCTGCAGTAAAATCAATTACATTCTTTGGAATCCAAATCCTGAACACACAAAGGCTACAAATTTCCTCATTTAGAAAAACAGTGGAAGTTCCATTTGCTAATTGTGATATAGGTTTTTTTATGTTTCATTACCGTTTTGATGATAGCGCGTCCTAATTTGCTGTATAAATGTAATAAATAATAGCAATATGGCATCTACCTGGTAAGAACTCAGTATTCTAATTTAATTTAAATCTCTCCAGTGGTAATTATAAATAAGAGAATAAGTAATAGAAATATAATTAGCATTAATTTGTGAAGATGTGGGTATGACATGGATCTCAAAGACAGTAGAGAGGAGAGTAATAATATGTTATAAATAAAGGAGCACTTCATTTGGCTAAGACTGAGCAGAGTATCACCACAAGTAGTGGGGTTGAATGACTGTACACATCACTCACACCCCCTAACCTCTCTCTGAAATGTACTGAGGCAACCAAAATCCACTCATGCTTATGGTTAGATCCTGCACAGCACCTGGGAATGTCTCTGCTCTCACAGTGTGTGAAGTTTCTATGTACTCCCTGTGTCATCATGGGGTTTCCTCCAGGTATTGCGATATTCAAAATTTTTCCAAAATCCTGCAGCCCTAATATATTACACAATATATATATATATATATATATTTTATTTCTTGTCATGCCATTTTAATCTTGTTGTATCTTTTCTTTCTTATTATTACTTTTTTGGTAACACTTTACTTAAAGCAGTCATCATTTAAGCAATAATGTAATTGTTTTTATACAACAGTTCATTGAGAACAGTAATTTTGTTTATTTATTTAAGCATTTATGGGCCTCCACCAAATAAATAAATAAATAGATAAAAATTTAAATAGTTCCCTTAACGTCAGTGAAAGTGGGATGGGCTATCACAGCCAAACCTTCCAGATTCCTGGAAAATTCAATCAATAACCAAAATAGTTTTGTCTAGAATCATCATTGGCCGTGGTGAAAGAGCTAGCTAGCTAATTAGCGGAAATAACTTTCCATTGTAAATTAAAACCATGCCGCAGGTCTAATAAATAAAATATTGTGGCGCTCCAGTGACTAAGAGATCATGTTCAGTTTTTAGTAGACTCTTTTATGGCGCGATCCTTAGGACAGGGGGAAAACAGTGAGCTAGAGTAAACTCACTTACACACAGACTGGGTGCCTTTACAGGGACAAAAGTGGATATGGGCAATTCAGATATACTTTGAAAACATTTTTTTCGGTTCGGCAGCTTATAAAAACTCAAAATGTGAAACGTATCAAAA
Organism: Mormyrops attenuatus; assembly: GCA_026777985.1. NCBI lineage: Eukaryota > Metazoa > Chordata > Actinopteri > Osteoglossiformes > Mormyridae > Mormyrops > Mormyrops attenuatus. The sequence continues at coordinate 6,920,487 of JAODKC010000048.1, read as the reverse complement.
TAAATCCGACATAACGGAATACATATGAGCGTTTTCTCTCACTTCCATATACACTCATTTTTTAAATAAGTGAAACACAGGCAAGTTCCCAAAAGGCACCAAGTGAGAATCAGCCCAGCACTGCCTCTGTGCTGGTGGAAATGATGCACAACTAACGGTTTATAGATATACTTGTAAAGCAGAGTGATACACCTGATGAGCAAATTTGAGCAAATTGAGCAAATTTGGGGCGAGTTGGAAAATAAACTGTACAGATCTATTGTCCATTCAAAAGAAAGCCTTTGGCTTGAGTTGCAGAAGGTATGGGATAACATTAGTGTTGAAGTTCTCAGGAAATATAT
>JAODKC010000048.1:6897028-6910797 GCA_026777985.1 Mormyrops attenuatus | reverse complement strand
CCCCCCCCCCCCCCCCCCCCCCCCCCCCCCCCCCCCCCCCCCCCCCCCCCCCCCCCCCCCCCCCCCCCCCACAGAAGATGGCGGGATAGATAGTCAGTAGGGTAGCAGTATCTGCTTGCTTGTTTGCCAGTGGTGGGTAAGATGGCACAGTGGAAATCGGTGCTGAGGGTAGGCTGTGTACTGTTTTACAGATCACTTCCCTCTCTAGCTACAGCCAGTGCTTACTGACTGCGCGGATTGGAGCAACAGAGGAGAGGAGACTAACAGGACACACTGAAGCACCTACAGTATCAGCAGAGAACCCCGGGTACAACATTTGAAAGGCCTCCAGACCATGTTAGCCTACATACACACAAGTGAGGAACAGGTGAAATAAGTTAAATTAATGCTGGAGGAATGTCTGATAGGTAGACATAAACACACAGATTTACACAGGGAATTTGTAAAGTCACTCATTTTATTCGTAAACTTTTGTAATAAAAATGCGTTCAACTGTACAGTAAAAACATTTGTACATGTTTAAAAGTACACGGTTTAATGTATTTTATGCCAAATACATTTATACAGACGGATTGTAAAAATCTGTTAATACTACTAAATGTAATATATATTTCTCTATTGCGTGTGTCATTTGATTGTATTTACAGTCACACTTTCAAATCTGGCAGCAATATGTGCTACGTGCTCAGCTACAAAGCTGTAGTAAATTGCTTATCAATTCACAATAGTCACATTTGCGAATACTCAGTCCCCAGTGCCCAGAGCCCCCGGACATTTACAAGTTCTAATGAACTACTAGAAACATAGATTTGTTTTATGGTAATTCTCCGAATTCGATTTATTTTGATTTCTTTTTCAGAAACAGTTTTGTCCGCACATGGGTGACGTGGAAAAGGAGTAAACTGTCTGTTTTGCTTTGCAGCATTGAGTTACGACAAACTGCGTCCAACTTCGCTAAATTACAAATTCATTAAAATTACTGCATCAAACCCTCTATGTTCATTAAACCTGTATACTCAGGCCCAGCCCCATGATACAATCCACGGCCAAAATATAAAAAAATCTGTTAAAAACATATAAACTCATATATACACACCATTAGAAAAAAAATCCAATACTGTAATCAATACAAGCATTCATCTGACATTGATTCAAAAGATTTCACATATGAAGTACATATCCAAATAATAAAATTCAATAGAAATATAAATTGTTTAAGTCAACAAAGGGATTTTTTCATGTCCTGGCAGGAAGGACCCGTTTATACGTTTATTCTTTACAATCTTTCGGGTTTTTTTCTTCTCCTTAAAGAGTCAACTTTCTGCGGGCGGCGTCGCCATCCCATTTAAACAAAGGCGTTTTATAAAAACACTATCATGCGATTCTGTAAAATGGTTGTATCACATAAAAAAACACACACACAAGTAAAAATCACCAGGCGGCACAAATCCCATCCAAGGTCCATAAATAACAGACGCGGCGTCGCGCCACTCCGCGCCCATTGTGAGCCCCCCCCCCCCCCCCCAGCGGAGCTGTCCAGAGAGGCGGGTCCTGAACTCCCACCCCCGCCGATGTGGGCTTTGTGAGAAGCATCTTCAAAGGACGGCGGACACTTTGTGGTACATTTTAGGACTTTTCTGACACCTTCTTGTTCCTCAGGATGTCTTTCCAGGCGCCCTGGGAGACTCGGAGCTCCATCACATCCCAGGAGCCGCGAAGGAGCAGCCTGCGAGGACCTGCGCCTTCATCTCCATCTTCTCCTTCTGTTTGAGATGCACTCGTCCGTGCCGCTTCCTCTCGTCGCTCCTGGCGAAGCGTCTCCCGCAGACCTCGCAGGAAAAGGGCTTCTCCCCCGTGTGAGTCCGGGTGTGGGTGGTCAGATGGTCGCTGCGGCTGAAGCTCCGCAAGCAAATGCGGCAGTGAAAGGGTTTGTGGCCGGTGTGGATGCGAATGTGCCGGTTCAGCTCGTCTGATCGTGAGAAGCGCCTGTCGCAGCTTTCCACCGGGCACATGAACGGCTTCTCTTTGGGGGGAGCGTGTGGGTTTGCGGGGCATTTCCTGACGCGCGTCGTCTTTTCCTTACGCCCATCAGCGGACGCAGGAGCGGAGAAGAGAAGCGCGTCTATCCCGACCGACAGTGCCGAGGAGGTGCAGGAGATGCCGCGCTGATCGACCATCATCTCGCCGCCATCAGCCTTCGCGCTTTGCGGGCAGCTTCCGAAACTTTGCGCGCAGTTGGATGCGAAGCTGCGCTCCTGTTTAATAGCGCCGTCCGGCTTGAAGGCAGATTGCGAGGCAGGACCAGCAGGAGCGAAAGCGGGGACAAAAGCTTTATAATCCACCCGGTCGGGTCGCCTTTCCGTCGCTAATCCGGTCCCGAAAGCCAACGGCAAATAAGTATGTGGTTTACAGAAATGGTCCCATTCATAGCCACTGTTTTCATATTCATTCTTGACGACGACTGGAAACGTGTCTGGCACCTGCGGCCTCTGGCTCTGGTATTCGTAAGCATGAAAGCCAGGCTGCACCGCGGAGGGGTCCTGCAGGCCCCCCACCATCGCGGCCCGAGTATGGCAATTTTGCGGGGGGTGAGGAGCGGTGCCCCCCGTGCTTGTGGGCCCTCTGCCCGGCAAGTTCTCGTCGCGGATGCCGTCAAGCGACTGGGGTGACGAAAGTGACATATGCACATCGGAGACGGACAAGGTGCTAACGCCGACTATCTCTGTGATCATGCTGAGGAGGGACTCGCTGCTGCATGGGGGTCCCTGGGGGCCGTCCATGTAGAAGCTGCCGGAGTAGGCGAACGGAGAACCGGCATCGTCTTCGGCACCTCTGCTTGGGTCCAGAAAGAAATCCGACGCCTCGCTTTTCTGGTTTATTTGTGCACCATCTGCAAAAGGAGGCACGGGTTGGGAAATTTTGCAACCGTTATGTAATGAAGTAATTCATTCATCATTACTGTAATTATTAATTAAGCATTACTGTAATTTACTCATCCGCGCCACCTGAATATTGTGCGATTGCACCATTAAATACCAATGACAGCATATAGCCAATGTAATTTTATATTGAAATAAAGTTTTGAAAGGTAAGAGGACCAACCTTGAGTGAACTGAATAGGCGATTCTCTTTCCTTGCAAACCTTCTCGGTCTCTTTCGATCCAATATTTTCAATCCCTAACGGGGAACTGCAGCTATTCTCAGAGTTACAGGGGAAATATTCGAGAGAAGCGAAGTCCATGTTTGCCAGCATATCGTCCTCTTTCCAGGAGCCTGGTGCGATGTGCCCTGTCCCCGGGCGCCGGTACGGTCTGAGGGATTCCCCGGTTTCTCGGCGGCGCTTCCCGGCTCCTCTCCTTTTATACCCTCCGGCTCGCAGGATTCCCCGCTGCGTCCTGCCTTTCAGCGTCATGCCCAAAGATGGACAGAGGATGTGACGAGCGTCGCCTTAAAAGGAGCCGCGGTTCCGTGACGCGCCCGGCCACCGAACCAGCTTCGGCTCTTAGTCCCACCGGTCACTGGCAGTGGGATTCCAGTGCAGCCCCGTTAAACGCGATCAAATGCAAGCAGCTCCAACTTTAGGGTGGACACGCTCTGAGAGGCGTTTCAAAATAGGTTGGGAAAACGAGTCATGTGGGAACGGAAGTTATTGATACCTAGACGCAATATAAATAAAATAATAGTGATTTTGTAATGTGCCCTTCTTAGTGAGCGACAAGTGGGTTGCACACAGCATTTTGCAGAAAACTGACAGTGAAAAGCACGTACAGTGAAGCCCCTGTGTAACCCCTTTTTTTTGGGGGGGGGGGGGGGGGGGGTACCTGGAGGAAACCCCAAGGGGAGAGCATGTAAGCTCCAGATACATGGAGCCATGGAGATTCAAGTGTTGTGTCCCAGAGGTGTGAGGCAACAGTCCTATCCACTGCACCCCCTTGCTGCCCCCCTCCACTATTACTCATGGATGTAAATCAGCATTATAGTTATCATAGCATTGTAAGGTTTATTTTGGCAGCAGCCCAAGTTAGAAATACATTACTTTTCCTTAAATACGAGTAGATATTGTTCATGGATACATCCATTTATAAAGGTTTTATTATATTTTACCGTATACTTACCTGGTAACAACCCCCACAGGAAACGTTTCCACTGAGTGTCAAGGTGCATCTTCTTAAATATTGAGTACGTTCTTGTAGATGTATTCAGAATTTACTAAGTATCATATAATTTGTTAAACAGATTACTGCCTTTTCCATGCAATCAACACAGAATTGATTACATGGTGCTCATTATGGACACAGGTACACCCTCAAGGTGCACTAAAGAATGTTTATTCTTCAACATTACGAAGTAAAACATGACAATTTACTCAGTAAGTATGCTGAAAATGGACTATAAAAGGAAGCCATGATTGTTTCTATGGTATTACCAGGGTTAGAGAGTAGAAGATTTTTCTGTGGTAATTAACCCATAATGTACTATAATGAATCATATATTTACCAGGTAATTATTTAATAATTAGGGGACCATAAAAGGAAAGGTTAACCTTGAAAACCTTGTCATTCACCCAAAAAAAGGAATAAAGAGATTAAGAGATAAGTTTCCTTCATTCTCAGCCTCACGCGGCGTGAATCCCTCATAATTTCAATACTAAGCAGAAGACCAGTAATGGTCAAGGACCTGCACTGTCTGCTTTTGGCGTAATATAAGCAACTTTGCAGAACGTTTAATACAAGGAACACTCGACTCTCAAGGTGGCAGCGAGCTGCTCCTGTTCCCTGTTCACTTTCTGGGTTACGTATGTGTATTATGTCGACATTATAATTCATCTACATCCCCAAGAGCTCATGAACATTGCAGAATCTGTTCCTTCAAATATCTGACCTATGCTTTTACGCAATAAAGATAGTTTACCAGTAAAGTTTTCACCAACCAAGAATAAGGAGGTGAACTGGCAGATGTGCTACCGCAGCCAGTACAGGGGCCAATGAGCAGGTACTCTATCCAAAGGAGACAGAAGAGCTTTTACAGAATGGGCCCTATTTTTCACCGGCACAAAGTGTGACACAAAGTGGTTCTGTCTGCCATGTGTGCATGTCGTCAAAATAGCAAATGATTTTGCATCCACTTTCTTGCCCTAAGAGTGGTGTTTTTTTTAAATGAGGTGTGGCCGAGAGCATTGTCAATTGCTATTTTAAGGCAGCAAAATCACATTGCGGTTTTGACCAACAAAAACCATGTCTAAAGTCAATGGCACATTGTTAAACGATATTTAAGTGGCACACTTTAGAAACGTGTGGGTGCACGGCTCTCGTTATGGACACAGGTACACCCTCAAGGTGCACTAATGGATTTTTGTTATTTTATTTATTTGCATTTTATTATAGAGTACAATCGGTCCTTTCATGTAATCATACTGTTCAATGAAACACCATAGGAAAAAACATATATAAAGTAAAGAATAAACCGTATCATTAAAAAAATAATTTGAGATAATTTTCAGACATAGAAGGTATGATGCTGAACTGCATGTGCCGATTCCAAAAAAGGAGTGTACGCCGGCAGCGTGGGCAAGGAGGGATCAGCTGGTAGAGCTGAATGTTCTGTAGACTGTAGCCCGGTAAGGAATCTAAATTGTGAGATGTAGAAAAATAACAGCCCTAATTGCCTTTTATCTGAACATTTTAAAACACCCAAAAAACTGTAGGTTGTGTTTTGTTTAAACAAAGATTAGACTTTTATTTATATTTTCTTCAGACCCAAAATTAAAAAAAAAAACACACACAGGCATAATTAAGTCTCCGTTCCCAGCCACTGCTCTCGTTCAGCAGCGAGCTTCCCCACCTTCTGACATTGTTATGCCGCTTTCGGCACTGAGCGTGTGATCTAATGATGCCAGAAAACGAGGACACACTCGCTGCTAGCTCATCCCATGTCTGATTTACCCAAAAAGGCTTACGTGGTACAGTGCTACTCCGCTAGATCATGTGCTCGTGCCTTTTCACCTCGTGCATGGGCAAACACACCATTGTAACAGCCATCCACCATAGGCCACGTGGCACTGCCTTTTAAAGGTGAGGTGACGTGCCTTTCTGATTGGTTCGTTGCATGTTATACCCAAAACACGCTTCTGAATAATTAGGAGAGTAAAGACAACCTTTTTACGCCTTGCACTGGTGCAAAGTCTGTTTTTTCTGCTGTCAAAATAGCAAAATGGATTTGGACACACCAATAACTGTTAGCTATGCTTTGTGCTTTGCGTTAGATCGTCAAATTAGAGCCCAATGTTTGCTAGCTTACTGACAAGATGCATGAATTAGAGTTAACTGTTAGACTTAACAGGACTAATAAGTACTATGCCCTTATTTCTGCATTCTGCTTTTTAGAAACATGGCTTAGCTTAGACATACCAAACAATGCTGTTCAAATGCCTGAACACCAATTACTCTGAGCGGCAAGAACGTGCAGTGTGGAAAATCACATGATGACGGCGGTTGCATGTTTGCAAACAACACAGGTTGCAGCGATGTTTTCAAACTTTTGTCTGTTTCTTCTGTCAACTTTGAGACACTTTTCATTCATTGTAAGGCATGGATGAATGAATGAGAATTTACCTCAGTTCACTCTGGTTGGAATTTACATTCATTATAGTGCAAGCGCCGAGTGTACACAGAGACTGACGATTGATCACATTCACGATCTGGAAAATAAATTCCCAAGTAATGTTATTTTAATCACTGGCGATTTTAATCACAGTAACTTAAAACATGATCTGCCCAAGAACCACTGTTTTCTGCGAAGATGTGCGCCTTCCTATAAAGGTCATAGTAGGGTACACTACTAGTAAGCCTTGGTTCACCAAGGATGTGAGGTTCTCAGATCTACAAAGGATCATGCCTACACAACTGGAAACTAGGAGGAGAAGCAACTAGAGAAAGACTTCTTCAACAACAATAAAGAGTATGCAATGACGTCACCGCCCAAACACGCCCCCCTCAGACAGATTGAGTGGCAAAACATGCTGCAAAACAGCTTATTTTAGTAGGGGAAACTGTGAAACTAACGAGTATCTGCTTAAATTAAAAGCAGTTGGACTAGAGGAATCCCTACAACTTACCAAAGGACCAGTGGAAAATGGAAACAGGTTTCTTGATGGCATATTTTGAACAAACTTATAACGTTTTCTGGAAAACTCTTTAAACTTGCTTTGTGGAGTAGCCCCTGAACTGATATTTCATTAACTGTAGTTATTAAATTAATTGCCAGTATTTTCTTAATTTCTTAATGTAAGAAAAGTCCATCCATCCATCCATCCATCCATCCATTTTCCAAACTGCTTATCCTTCTGGGTCGCCGGAGGTGGGGAACGACCCAAGACAGGGGGCCATTACAGGGCATTCTCACACATACACACCTATGGGCAATTTAGGAACTCCAATTAGCCTCAGCATGTCTTTGGACTGTGGGGGGAAACCGGAGTACCTGGAGAGAACCCCACAACGACATAGGGAGAACATGCAAACTCCACACACATACTGTAGGACCCAGGCAGAGACTCGAACCCTGGTCCCAGAGGTGTGAAGCAACAGCCACCACTGCACCACCATGCCGGCCCAGTAAGAAAAGTCAATAATGTAATAACTGGCCAAAAATGTAATACATTTTTCATTCAGAAATGTTATTGTTATTGGTAGATTATTACATTTTTGGTTTTCATTACAATATATTACATAATAATTACATTAACGGTAGTTATTACATTATTGCCTGCTACAACCCATTTAAGGAAAACTGGGTTTGTCTTGGCTAGTTAATGATCCCCCTCCTTTTTTGTAGAACACAAGGCTCATCATCGGTGATACTTTTAAATAAATGCTGACAAAAACTTTACAAATACACAGAATATAAATCTATCTAACTATATAATAAAGTGTACGGTAGGTATGATTTTACCAATAAAATCCCACATAACTGACATTAAATATCCCACATAACCACAAATTCAAATTTGGGAGCCTGAATTCTGCTTCTTTCTGTGGATTGCAGCGATTCATTTCCTTCTCTTTTCTTTATTTTCAGCAGTCTGAAAAAAGCTCAGATTTCTTCTAAAATCAATTTATACAGTAAATCGCACAACAGCTCTTTTTTCCTATTGATGTTTTCATGGCATCCAAGCTGAATGCTAACGCTGTCACTCACTGTTTTTGCTACTCAGTGGTTGTAGCTTCAGTGACTTCTGCCTCCTTTGAGTCATGTACACGCCCTGTTTTTGCAGATTTGACAATGACAGTCATTGACCGTCATTTCTCACCTCTACTCTTGCATGTTCTGGGGAGAATGAGGATATATGCAGACTGTTCAGGAAACAGAACATCAGGAAAGCAGTCAGCCAGGATCTCACCCGACACTCTAAAGGCAGATTCATACTTCACTTTTCCACATGTTGTTATGGTCTGTGTACAGGGAGATACATTCTTTCATGTGCTTAAGTCAAAAAGTGAATATTTCATGTGTGTTTTCACTTAAGTAGGCAGTAAGTAGGCAGACATTGTACTGTAAAAGGTAATCCTGTTTGTTTCCATGGTACTACCAGGCTTTTACCAATTTGTAATAGATTACAAGAATGCGTAAACGCGCAGTCTACCACTTACATTAGCACTTTCAATTGCATTTTTCACTAAGCGGTCTGATGCAGGCTATATTAAATAACAGAAAACTACATAAAATGTTGATCTTTAATCTTTCAAGTTTTGTCATTTTTTTCTCATCTTAGTAACGCTTGCCCTGTATTTAATGAAATGGTTTTACTACAGAATTTTTTTTTTTAAACTATTCTGAAGGAAAAATTGACATTTGAGTCATTGAAGCTGTGTAATTTGAGTCTGTCTTCAAACTGATTTTAAGAATTAGATCATATTAATATGTTACAGTAATACGCTTGTAACAATGGACTCCAATGTGTACTCCTAATTGTCTTAATTTTGCATTAATTTGGGGATTCAATGTATAAATATTTAAGTTTTAATATAAGTAGTGGTAATAGTAATAATTTTGTGATTAATTAGTCAATGTATTAATTAATTCACCTATTTTTGTATTGTGCACAAGGAACATGTCAGTGCAGTTGAGTTTGTACCCGTCTTGTATATTATGTGATTAAATAAACTGCTATTTCATGTTTTGATCCAATACGATTTGCGATTTGTCTGGTATTTTCAGACTGCATGGTTGATCCCTAACCTGCATATTTTATCGTTCTGGACTCAGGAAGGTGCATCTGAGATCTTTATTTCTATAGATCTATAGTGTCAGCCCTAGTGAGGACTGAGAGTTTGAGTGACAAAGGCGTCCGTCTCCAATTAGCCAGGCACAAAGGTAAGTTAAAACCGTGATATTCTTAAAAGGCTGATTAATGTGATTTAATTCTTGGGTCGAGCTGATATTTAGGGGACATGATGAGAGCGAAAGCTTTAACAGCAAAGGGAACTACACAAGTGCTTACTGGGCACGCAGGGGGCCTAGGCTAACATGGGTAGGGGGCTCCCAAAATGGGCCATTCAAGCTATTTGTTGGATTCAAAAAAACAAGAGGAAGATAAAGATGATGGAACATCAATAACATGCTTATCAAAGCACGCGGTGCCAGAGGTAAAACTTACCAATCAGGGTGGGGGCTGGAGTGCTGGCAGTAAAATTGCTAACTAAGGGAGGGGGGGAGGGTATCGCGGCAGCAGATCGATCAGCAAAATTTAAGATATATTATTACCACTTTAAAAACAGTGGTTCTGCTTTACTGACAGCCCACTGCCAGCATAACATTAAGTGTCACAGACAAAGAAGTCCACAATTTAAATGCCATTCGCACTCGGGGTTTGACACTAACAAACATGCATTCTCCACGGTAAAACAATACACAATTATTTTAAAGGGCCAGTTCACCCCAAAATAAAAAAGCAAATTTCAGATAGGCTGTAGTGTCATTTATCCACCTCTGTTGTTGAGGTGAGAGTTGCCTTGTTTTGGATATATCAGCCGTAGAAATGGTGCTGAATGGCATTGTTCTTGTGCTGATTAAAACTCCAAAAAAGTACATTCGGAACATTCAACAGCAATGTCTCTTATCAGAAAACATAATCGGGTTACTCAAGATAATCCACCGAACTTGTAGAGAGCAGTTTCATGTAGGAACTATTTTCTTTCTACAAAACTCCACACGCCAACTGTATCATTACACAGAAGATAGTGATAAAACTGCCCTTTTCTTTACCATTACTGTGGGGTACTGCTTCAAATTTGTGGCAATCGGTTTCAAATTTTAATCAGTTCCAGTTCATCACCCACAGAATACTTCTACAAATGTCGAAAATGATCTATCATGTACTTTTTAGCTATTGTGCTAATGGGGTCAAGTGTCAGAAACTGGCATTTTCTTCTTGCTATCACAATGTGGTGCTGCTTCAATTTGAGTGCCATCTGTCTCAGAATTTAATCTGTTCCACGTCTTCATACAAACAATGTGTTTGCAAAGTTTGAAACAGATCCATCAAATACTTGTTGTGTTATCATGTTAATGAGAAAGTGTCTGCAGTAGTGGTGCACCAGTCCCAAAACCATTTGTGTGTGGGATTCAAACCCCTAATCCCAGAGGTGTGAGAAAACGCCGCGACCCACCATGCGGCACCACACTAAAACATGAAAAACTTTTACCTCTATTTTACCCTTGGAACAAAAAAAACATTTCAGAAGCATTGCTATTTTAGAAGCTAATGCCAAATCATTCATACTTCGCATCTTTAAGTGCATCTCCAGCCCTGTTGCAAGACAGGGTCTTGGGCATGGGGTTTTGTCAACCTGTGTGACCAGTCAATCACATCTTGGAAACCTGCCAGCTGACCACAGAAATGTCATGCTTTTGGGTCTGTTCCTTTACTACTTGCAATAGCAAAAAATGAGGAAGAACCTGTCTAATGAATGACATCCATAAAAGGCCTTTGGTTTATAAAAGCAGATTTTAGCTAGTTTGAAACACAAAACACGACACTGGTGTGAAGTGTGATTCATACCCCCCCTGGGAAGTACCATCAGGCTTTGTCTGTCGTACCCTGTCAACACCGCTAGTTAACAGGAAGAGCGTGTACTAATATTCCCGCCAGCTTGGGAAGGCCCTCGAGTTAGATGTTCATGGTTCATTTCCTCCCTGACGGAGATATCCAGAGATGAACCAAATCTACAGTATGCAGATACATACTCTGGAAAGAAAATAAAAAAGACTGTAGTGTAGCCCAGTGATACACAGGAAGTTTTCCTTTGGAAATTTGCAGCTTCCCAGTTCAAAATCTGAAAATTGTTTAACTTTAAGATGAGACACAGATAATCCAAAATGCCATCCTTCAAAACTTTCTGATTCACAATCGAGAGAAAACCCACCTCTAGCCTGACACTGGATGTCAACCGTTTTATCCACCTCTCCCATGATCTTCCTCTGGGGCTCAGCCGTGAAGTAGGGGGCCTCTGTGGAGGAACCATGACAAAAGAAAGACATGTTACAGTGGAGTTTCTGTGTGGGACTGAGGGATACCCCAGTGCAGTTTAAAGGGGCTAAAATTTGGGGATCATGAAAGACAACAGGCCCACTGTAAGGGCCAGCATGTAGAACAGAAGCCACTTCGGAATGGCTTCTGTCTCTCAATGAAAGAGATGAGATGAGTTCGTTACAGGCAAATTCATATGGTGCTATTCTTGTCCACATAGATTTGCAGATCAGCCATATCAGAAGTGTAGCAGAAAAGATATGTAAAACAACAGCCAATTGACAGGTCCGCCTGAGCTGTAACTGATGACTTATCTGTATTCCCAACTCCGCAAAATACTTAGACTTTTCAACCATACTGTAAATAGCCATGCACCCATAGATTTGTCTGCACATTTTCAAATCTATGCACGCATTTACAGATTTGTCTACACATTCACAGATATATGCATGCATTTACAGATCTGTTTACAAATGTACAAATATCAATATACTTGCAAGTCTCATTAAACATTTATAGATTCTTTTACACATTTACAAATCTGATTACACATACACGATTTGAGACAGTCAAACAACTTTCTATACAAACGTACTAATAATTTTGCTACAATAATAGCCTCATAAATGTCCCTTCAAAAGGAAATCCAAAAGAAAAAAACGTTTCTCCTAATGAGGAAAAAAGGGGTAAAATTGCAGACAGTGACCTTTAATTAAATAAAACAAACACCAGTTGTCAATGCATACTGTGTTTATTGGTACTTAATGCAGCATCTGCTGCCTGATGGCCATTTGGTAGTTTCTCTGCATGTTACAAGCATTTCCATTGCAGCGTGTGTTCAGTTCAGTCCTGAAAATCCAAACAGTGTTTTTCTCAGAGATAATTGCCACAGATAACTGTCACGGCCCTGTTGCCATCTCAGTAACAGCCTATAACAAAAATCACTGCCGTAAAAACATTTCTATTATAGTTGTGTTATTATATTCCTACTATAAAGTTTGTATGCAGAAGAGTGCTGTTTCCTGATAACACAAGAAAGATAGTGAGTGCTTTTAATATATGGGGGAAAACTGTGAATAGATATTTGTTTAAACTTAAATTGAAGGCAGGCCACAATGCATACAGTGGCAAACCATCTATATTTAGAGGTTCTACACTATACAATGAAAGCCTGCTTTATACTGCAATGCCTAACTGGCACCTCCATTCACATGGACGGTCCATTTATCTGCTGAACAATACCAAAATGATGGTTACAAGCGGCAAACAGACTCCATGCGGTAACCATTAAATATGATATATCATAACTATTAAACAGCAGCTCCATGGGTGGCACCCCATAATGCCATGAGTCTCAGGGACAGTCCACTCATCCCACACTAGCTCATCCTGGACCCGGGGATTAGAAACAGGCTGTCGGATTGACTTTTCGTTTTGTAGCCCCATTTTTTTCCATAACATTAACCGCTGTTTCACTTTAAAAACACCAAAGGTAAAGAGCTGAATTCTACATAGTAGCTGTGTTTTGTGCAGCAGCAGTTTAGGCTCCACAACAAGAAAAACGACAATCTTGGTGGAAGCCCAGTGTTAGCAGCCGGGTCTCAGTGAGGCCTGTGCAGAGATGGGAGGCGGGAGTGCTTTACCCATGACGGAGAGGAAGGCCCGGGCCTCAGCTGTCTTCACACTGCTGTCCAGCAGAGTGGCCTCACACATGTATAGCCCCGCATCCACCGAGGTGGGATTGATGACAGTCACCCTCCGGCCAAAACTTCCCACTGCACTGGCCAGGGTCACACCATTGTGTTTCCAGGTGATGCTCAGCTTTTCTATGGACCTTTGGAGTGGGGGGGGGCAGAGACACATGGACACTGAGAATCTGATACATTCACACTCTTCTTTCACTTTTGGTAGATGTCCCCCTACTCCCCCCCCCCCGGCTCTGTAGCCCTTTTTGAAGTGAACACACTGATACAGCATAGTGCAGAGAACATGTGGACATGTTGGTGTCCTAGATGCCTGCTTGCATTTCAGATCCTGCCATCCGCAGGTAAATTCTGTGATTTACCCCAAAGTAAAATATCCCGGTAGAAATTTCCCTAACACCCACAAAAACAGAATATTGTAGCCTGCCATAGCCAGCTCACCATTTACACTCCGCGGGGGGCGGCCGCCCCCGCCCGGGGGGGGGGGGGGGGGGGGGGGGGGGTGGGGGGGGGGGGGGGGGGGGGGGGGGGGGGGGGGG
>JAODKC010000048.1:6876814-6888602 GCA_026777985.1 Mormyrops attenuatus | reverse complement strand
ATACTGCTTTTCATCAAAATGAACTGTCACGCTCCCCCACAAAAAAGGGCCTAAAATCACAATCAACGTCGATTAATGAAGTCAATTAAAATCGTCCTCCTCCAGTATCCTGGGAAATGGTTGAGGAATAGGGCTCGTTTGCGCATGATTAAATGAACTTTTTACAAGTTACACATCAAAGAGGGGGTAGCCAATCACTTAATTATTAATTCATCATTGTGCTACAGTGACAGAAAAACACATCATATTTTGTTTAATGAAAAAGGAGGAAAGCATTTAATGACAGAATGTAAGAATGACACCATAGTCTTTCTTTCTAAAGAGTACTTACCTCTCTTGATAGCCATGCTGACTCTAAAAGACTTTTCATTGTCCCTCTTCTTTAAAAACATCAACATCCTCCGTCCCCAGGGGGACCCGCCTTTGCCCTCGCCCCCCCCCCGGCCACCCCAACTTCGCAGTCAGCCCTTGCCACTGTAGCCTTAAGCTTGCTTGGTGGGGGTTGGGGGGTGTGTTTTATAAAACAAGACGTGTGATAAAAAGGAGTATCAGAGCCGTCTTTGGGGCAGCGCACCTGGTGCAGCCCCACCCGACTCCACCCAAAGCAGAAACTTTCCTACTAAATAATCATGTTATTAAATATTATTTTTCATTAATTTTTTTAATGCAGCCACATTTCATCTAAATGTTATTTCGTCTAAATATTAGGGCTTCAGCACATGTTTTCATCGTGGACAGTTTTTGGTTCAATACGCTAAATGAAACAAATGAATTCATTTATTGATACGGGTACAAACTAAATTTACAAGTAGACAGAAAAGATTATACTGATTGTGGGAGTGAGCTGGCTATGGCTAATGCTGGTTACAGTCAGTCATAATCAGTGGTTAATTACGCCAGCAGTGGAGAGAGAATAGAATAGTGACAGTTTATTTACGCCTGTAGGGAGATTCTCTTCTCACCCCCCTCTGCCCCTCCATCTTGCTCTCTATGACACACAAACACGGGTGAGTGGGAACCTTGGGGCTCACAGCACAGGGGTAGCCATACCTGACAGTAGAGAACACATTATTTAGTCCTTTATGATGTATTTTTTTGTTATTTTACGCAATTGTTTGTACAATGAAAAGTGTATTTTTTTTTCTTTGTAATGTTACGTTTTACAAGAGAAAGTAATCCAGAAAATGTGGTTAGTGTTTTCACAGTACAGCTCTAGTCCGCGAGGCCTTTTCGAAAGGTGTGAAGTGTTCGAGGAGTTGTGCCTTTTTTTCTGTTTTCGGGTATAGCCCATATTTTCCCCGTATGGGTTTGCCCTTATCCTGCCAATATCGGCCCCACATGGTATAAAATGTGAGCTGGGCCAGCTCAGATGGCCCATGTCTTTCCCATATGGGCATGCTACCTGAGTTGCTCGTGTCTGGTATTTCACTGAACTCACTGAAGAAAGCAGTGAGCACCAGAGTCTTTGGGTCTAGTTTCAGAATATTTCAGTTATATATTCTTACCCGATACAGGCTGTTGGTATACAGGCATGGTTATCCCCTATCTCCAAGAAGGAAGTAGCCGGCTGGTGGGTAAAGCACCTCCTTAAACACTGGTGATCAGTGTAGCACAAGAACATCATGCACAGACCCTCTACTGCCCTCAAAAATATTTAGAAATCCGCCATGGCTGTCACAGATGCCTTGTAGGATCACTGATAGAAACAGTTTTCGATTTACATAGCATTTCTTCTGTGGTTCAGCTGCTGGACGTATCTGTATGTGACATCCATATATGGCACCTGCAGTCAATTTGAAGGCCTTATGTCCACCATTGTAAGCAAAACCTTCTCCCATCTCCTCCATCCCATCTGGCTTTGGGAAATGGATGAACCTGTTGAGGATGGTCATCATGTCCTCGGTTACATTGTGAACTGCTCTGCAGACTATGGCCTGAGGCATGGTAAGTGTGTCAGCTGTCACACAGGATGATGCCCCGCATGCCAGCCAGTACAAACACCAGAACATCCATCTCATGTCTCCATCCATGACCTTTTTCTCTCGGTAGGATCTGGATAAACATTCTGATGGTGTCTCTGGGGAGCCTAAATGATGGTCTGGCGTCATACATTTTAAGAATGGTACCTCAGAGTTGACTTCGGCATATCGGCACAGTGGTGTATCCCAGTTAAAAAAATATTAAGACATACCTTGCTTATTAATATGTTATTGATTTGTTTTTTTGGTTTGCACAGTTGTTATGGTGTCCCATTTGTATAATAAAATTCTGTTTAAAGCTAATTGCTGTAATATTTTTAAGACATTTCCCATTATTTCAGTGTCTTTATTGCTTAATTTGAAATATCTTGAATCTATTGGTGAAAAGTGAGGGAACAGCTGTATTTTTAAATATTGATTTAATTTGAAATGTGAGCTTACAGTGTATTTTTGAAAAAAATGTAATTTTATTGCACACACCTACAAAGCTAAATGCTGTCCCAGAACATTTTAGCACCAGCCTGCGTCGTCTTATCTTCTCTCTCCTCTTATTTATCAAATGCCACAAAGCAACCGCCTCCTCTTCTGCCTCCAGGTATAATCTGCAGGCTGCTATTGCAGCTGCCAATGACGCTTCTTTCCCATTGCGTACCATTTCATGGCACCTTAAATGGCGTTACCTTAATCAGAGTAACGTTTCCGTCATTCTTGTCAGATAGTATTTTCTCGCTGTTTTTCACATTTTTGGCTTGTGAGACTGCTGAACTAAAATGGTTACCGCCAGGGGCATTTCTAGCTATTGAAAAGATCAGAGGATAAGTCAAGTTTACCTGGGGCTCAACTTTTTTGTTTTGAACCGGGATAAAATACTCGGGGCTATACTTGGGCCTAATGATGCCCTTGGTTAACACCTCCATATAAAATACAAATATTTTAAGTGTAAAGTTTATTTGTGAAAAAAGCACAAGTAATTATACCAGGAATAATTACTAATTTAGACTGGGCATTTCGATCATGTGTCATTTATAAATACAACGATAAAAATTATGGCTGGAGTGATCAGCTGGGCGTACAGCATAGTGGAGCATCAAGTACACAAGTACACATCAGTCTCAATCCACAATTACTGTGCTCTCTGTCCTCGTGATATGGGAGATCGTTCTTGAAAGCGTTTGCGTTTTTATCTGGAGATTTTTGTTTAATAACGGAGGAGGAAAAACACCAGTTTTAAAAATACCTGTGTATGTGTGAAAAAGGCCTTAGTGGAAACATGCAGCTGCCTGTGGTGTCATCTGCATTCTGTGCCACCTCCTCTATACGCTCACCGCAGTCTCTCTGTGGGCAGGCTGGCATGCTACGGACACGAGCGACTGCTGCTACACTCAGAGAACCTGTCCTTATGTTTCCTGTGTACTGATATCACTGGGGACTGTGCAGAAAGAATCTCTCTGTCTAGGTTGTTCTGCTGGGAGTTGCCTAGTTTTGGAGATATTGCCTGTAGAAATGTCGGGCTCCTCTCAAATATAATGGGAGTGAATAGCATTTTTCTGTGGTGATTAACGCGCCAAAAAATACATTTGGGAAATTCAACAGCAATGTCTCTTACCAGAAATCATGACCCGGTTACTGAATGTAATCCATTGAGTGTCCAGTGAGCAGTGCAATGTACAAACTATTTGCTTCTAGTGAACTCCATGCACCAATTGTATCACTGCACAGAAGATACAAGCATGATCACTTCATTGTGTGCAGTGATTCAACTGGTGCCTAGAGTTCACTAGAAGCAAACAGTTCTTACATTAAACTAACGGTTTAATGTACAAACAGTAACTTTAACGCTAAATAAATTATTTACCTCCTTATGTTTTAACCATTCAGGAAAACTATCACACATCCGTACTGATAAAAATGCCTGACAAATTCCCCTATGGTTTTCCTATATATAATAACGCATAATATAGGTTAGGTCCTACAAGCACTAATACTGTTCCAATAGAGGGGCGGCCTGTTGGTGCAGTGGTTAGTACTGTTGCTTCACACCTCTGGGACCAGGGTTCGAGTCTCTGCCTGGATTCCATGTGTGTGGAGTTTGCATGTTCTCCCCATGTCGTTGTGGGGTTTCCTCCAGGTACTCCGGTTTCCCCCCACAGTCCGAAGACATGCCGAGGCTAATTGGGGTTACTAAATTGCCCATAGGTGTGAATGGTGTGTAAGCATGCCCTGCGATGGACTGGCTCCCCCATCCTGAGTTGCTCCCCACCTCGTGCCCATAGGCTCCAGACTCCCCACGACCCAGTAGGATAAGCGGGATAAAATGGATGGATAGGAGATTCCAGTAGGGTGGGGGTGACGTAGAGGGAGTGCTGTCGATGCCTTAGGCAAGAGGATTGTGTAGGTGTGTGTCTTGCACTGACCCTGAAACTGGAAGCTACAGTAAAACTGCCTGTTTATGAAAATAATCGGAGCCTCCTTCGCCTTAACGAGAGAATGGGACATATTACTCAGGCTGATCAATGCTGCAGAGCAAGATAATGAGGGAGCAGTCAGAAATACCAAATAGAGAAACAGGCATATATTCTACTGTAGTCTTATAAGTATGCTATGTTTAAGCTGATTTGCTTGATTGCATGAAATGGATTAAATAGAAATATGCGAAGGGCTAGCAAGGGTGGGATGCAGCTGATGGTGACTGGCTGTCTGTCCCTGGGCTTAGAGCAATATGGAGGTGCATGAGATCACCACCTCTGAGGCCATCTGTCATGGGCACGGAGGCAAGGCATGGTGCAGGCAGGAAGGTGGACGACACGCTAGCGGCTCAGAGGACAAACGGGGTTCATAAAGAAGACTGAAAACACAAGAAACACGAAACAAAAATGGACCACGAGGGGTCAAAACTAAAGGGATAAACAAAGACTAGATAAACAAAAAATTACAATAAGGTCAGGGCAACAAGAGGCAGGTAGGCTACAAAAGTTTAACTGACATGAAACAACATACAACAACACTGGTATACATCAATGACCATCAGCAGCTACATAAATGACCCACTAGGGAACTAAACTAAATACAGAAACTAAAACAGATAATGACACAGCAGGAGTGAGACAGACCAATCCGGGAGGGTGCAGGGCGAGCAATCAGGTAAAACGCTAGGGCAGGCACAAGAACAGGCAACAGGTGAAACTAATAATTAACTCAAGGAACTAAAATGAAGAACTAACCAAGAAATAGGGAAAACAGAATCTAACACTGGGGAAATACGAAAGACAGGTAAAACACAACCAAGGCACAAAGCAAGAAACCAAAACAGAAAACAAACCACAAAATCACAGGAACTAGAAAAACTGATGAAACCAATGAAACACTAGGGAACAAAATACAAAAAGACTTGAACAATGGGGGAAGAGAGGAAAGACTGGGACAAACAGGTGCTGGCCCTGACACCATCACGCTTTTCATCTTGACCAATGGGGTAGAAGATTTCTTTTTAGTGGGGTTACAGAAATGTATAAGAACCAAGCCTTTCTGTTGTTTGGGGGTTTACTTCTTTGGAACAGCAATACCCTGTTTCAACACCAGGCATGCCCTGCTTTCATAAAGAAATTGTATCTTACTAAGTCGTGTCAGGTAAAATTTACTTCATGCCTGGTGCTGAACAGAATCTAGAGAAATAAAAGTGAGTACAGGTTGTTTACTTCCAATGTAATTTGCACAATATAACTTATATATATATATATATATATATATAGTGTAAAAATTATTACCCCTTCACCCTCATTGTGATCTGACTTGTGTGTTGTTGTGTTTCATGTTGCACTCATAGTCATGGAGAACGATATTTCTTCTCACTGAAAATAAATGAAAATAAAGCTCTACTTACTTACTTACTTTTGCTTAACATTGATGGAAGTTATTTTTTACTTAATGGAAGCAATATTGTTGGTGTTAGCACTGATGTAAACAGCACTGCAGCACTCAAAGTGCAGAATCCTGCAGAGATGACACAGAAAATGGCATCATGGGAATTTTTTGTCTTCATGGGAAAGCAAGACTGCTCCTGTTCAGCCAATCACATGGTGCGGAACCTCTGGTGAAGTCAGAAAGGGAGGAAATGCGAGCACATCCTGCTTCACTGCACCAACATGGACACAGAATTCTGTGATTGCCAAGGGAGACCCTTTAAAAGCCCATCTGAGATTCATTAAAATGAAATTGTCTCGTCCCCAGTCCAAAGGATGCCAGTTGTTCTGTGGTGCACGTTGCCCCAGTTGAACGCAAGTCCACACACCATAAAAAAGCAGAACAGCCCAGAGCCTTTGGGAAAGTGCTAGTTCAACACAATATACTTCAAAACTAAACTCAAAATGAGTCCCAGTACCATAATCTTGTATAAGAAGAATTCCTATATAGGTGTTAATTATCCATTACAGGGAAACCCTTCAAAATTGTCACTTTTTGTACTGTATTAGAAATCATCAGATGATTTTATATCTGTAATCCATACAATATGCTTTGAACTGGGAGAGCTGAAAATGCTGACAGTGTGTACTATAAAAAATGCAGAGTCACAGAAAAAAATAGGAAAATTCATTTAACATTTGAGTACTCAGGCCAGTTATTTATGCAAACCCTAAATCAGGCTTAGGTACAGAGGATCTTAAAAGGTAACAATTTGTTTAATGGTCTTGGGCTGCAGAAATACAAAGTCTTTGCTGGAGTGCAGATTAACCTCCCCACATGATCCCACTCATAGAGATATAGTGCAAAGCCAGACCTTTCAGGACAGGGAAGAGGACACACAGATGGGTGCGAGGACAGCTGGCCCTCTGAAGCACAGAGAAAAGCTGACGGCAGAAGCCAGGTAGGACGAACTGACCTGCCACCATACGGCAGCCACAGAGTGCGCCCAGACAATAGAACGTACTTAACACACTGAGGGTGTTAAGGACACACAGGATGTTTAATTCACCGAGGAAATTCAGAAAAAAGGAGGTGTCTAGGACCAACAAATATAGTGAGAGATGAGACACAGGGTGTACATGGCAAACAGGGCATTTAACACCAAGGTGTTCATGACATAGAGAGTGTTTAATACATACAGAGAGTGTTTAACACTCAGAGGTGTTCAGGACGTCCCCACCGGAATGAACTAATGAGCAGAGGACAAGGCTGCCATGTTATATCCCACAGCATGTTGTTATATTGATGTCAGTATTATTGAGGCTGGCTAGCAGGTGAGTTCATTCATGGCAAATTACACACCTCATTTAGCACATTCATACAGCTCAATACTTATTTAACTAACAAAACACCACAGGTCAAGTTCCCCCATAAAGGGTACCACAGCTAGGCCCAACTGGATTTCCCTGAGAACATCGTTACATGGAGTTTCTACACTGTCACATGGCCTGTAATTATTTAACAAGGAGGGAGTAATGGAGCTTTTCCACTGCCAACCAGAACCAAGCCATACCTGAGCTAAAGCGAACTGACAGTTTTCCATTGTAAATTGTCTGAGTCATAACCAAGCTGTACCCACACTGACATGGTCCTGCTCGTAAGCAGGGCCGAAAGCACGACGAAACAAAGCTGCTTGCATCACCACCATCTGATTGGTCGAAATGCAGGGAGATACCAGTGATCCATGCATGGAAAAAGGGCATATACTATATATTATTCCTTATTATTAGTATCACACATTGTGATCTATTGATGCATTCCCAGTAACTTGGAACTTAAAAATTTTCAAACATCTACTGCAGGATAGCTGAACAGAAGAGAATCGTAATGCCAATTTATGCAAACGAATGCTAATTCCAGTAACATTTCATGCTAATATTAGATAGCGATTCTCATAGACTTGCTAACGTAAATTACCACACAGTAAGTCATGATGTATAGCATCGTAGTCGCTCTCCAAACCCGGCAACACCTTTACCAAGCCAACCCTTTCACAGTGGAAAACTGAAGTGAGCTGGAACCGCGCTGTAACTAGTGACTCTTCACGGTACAGCTTGGGTACGGCTGAGTTCCTGTATGCCAGTGGAAAAAAGCCATGAGTAAATGACCTTAGGCTGGTCGCTGGAAGCTCTGACTTAAATCATAACAAAGCCATCCATGCTGGAGCAGATATTACCTGGGAGAAAAGGGCAAAAACAGCATCATCCCAAAGTGCTAAAGATATGAGAGACACATCCAAAGGTTTAATCAGTGCCATATATTCTTTACAACCCATAAAAATGTAAATGTAACAC
Organism: Mormyrops attenuatus; assembly: GCA_026777985.1. Classification (NCBI taxonomy): domain Eukaryota; kingdom Metazoa; phylum Chordata; class Actinopteri; order Osteoglossiformes; family Mormyridae; genus Mormyrops; species Mormyrops attenuatus. The sequence continues at coordinate 6,880,369 of JAODKC010000048.1, read as the reverse complement.
CTTTTATAGAGGTGTTAAATTGAAGAGATAGCATATTTAAAGTCACAAAAAATAATGAAGGAGCCTCTTTTATGATACCTTTCAGAATGTCAGGTCCTACTTTAGCCTTGGGTTCCACCTTCTAAAACATATTTCAAACACAAACATCTTAAAAGAAACAAACAGCACTAACTGTACAGTTCATACAAAGCCAATGGCACCGATCCCCACCCAATTCTGCACCTCACACTGTAGGCCAAACTGGCGATGAGTAGCTAGCTAGAGCTAGAACAAGAGTCTCTATAAGCTAGACTAAACAGGTGCTTTTTCAGTCTAGATTTGAATATTAAGAGTGAGCCTGAATCTCGCACATCCACTTGGTGACTATTACACAACTGCAGAGCTCTGTAAGAGAATGCATGTATAAATATCTATCCATAAATCAATCCACCCACAACCGCTTATCTGATACAGTACTGTAAATGTAAAACCTGATCCTCTGTTACCCTATAACCAATCGATTGAGCAAGTTATACATAAATATAACATGGTACAAACACTTTCTTTATGTCCCACATGGATATTTGAACCCTATGAATATTTTAGAAGTGTTACACCAGCTATATATATATCAAAATGGATTAAATATATATAAAAAATTATATAACTATAATAGTATTGGATAACATACATTTCAGTCTATTTACACATATCTCATAAGACAGAATTTGTATGCTAGCTGTCATTCTCATACATTCTGTTACCTGGAATAAAGCATTCCACTATAATATAAACCATGAAAACTTTCCCTCTTTAGCTAACAAAATCATTCAAACAATAATGACAACTGGTAAATCCTGATGAGTTTCCAGAGAGACAGATACCATAATGATAAGGGACACATGTTTTAGTTTTGGGTAAAGTAATAATCAGGAGTCTGCATTTTGTACTGAAAATCCCTTAAAGGTCTTTAGAGCCTGTGGACTGGGTGAGGTGGAAACTCAGACCAAGGCTTGTGGTTTCACATTCCTACACAGCATGACACCTCACCTCCTGCCTGTGAATTCTGTAGATACGGGGTCAAGCTCATTTGCTAATGAGAAGGCAAACACACGCTCCCTTGGGATGTAGAACAGAAGTAGGCAATCTTATCCGTAAAAAACCAGTGTGTATGCAGGTTTTTGGGTTAACCTTTTTGTCAGCTGTTCAAACTTAGGTGTGAGGACCCTTCGGCAAATCAGTCCTCTAGTAATCTAATTGGGGAGTTGCGGCAAAAAACTTCATACTCAATGGCCCTTTCTGGATAATACAGGACATCCCTGATATAGAAGCTTTGCAAAAGTATCCATTCTCTCGGAGCTCATTGGAGCTCCATTCAGATTGCAAATGACAAGATATCAGACCACAATTCTGGTTACGTAAATATAAACCCCCCAAGGGACACATAAATTTAAGAAGGAGCCAATTGAAAACAGCACTTAATGTCATGGTCAAGACCAATAGCATAAACCTGTGGCAATTTAATCCTCCTAGTATGCAGCCTGAAGTAACATGTGGCTCACAGAAATCAAAAAATCAGAAAAAGATAAATGAGAAGAACATAAATGGGGATAGAGGTTTTAGACACATGCTTTGAAGTTATCAGGACAAATTTGAGCTCCTGGCTCCACAGGGAAAGTTTCAGCACTGAAACTAGACATTCCGTTGACCTTATCTGCACCCAGAAAGATCATCATAGAGATTAACTGCACTGGTAGCACCCTGAAGACAGAAATCCCAAAAACTTCATCTATGGATTCCAATCTCAAGAAAATTCACACCATCGCTGCTGTAGACACTCTCTATGAACCACACTAAATAATACATCAGCTAAGGACCCCGGGGTTTCTAACCACTGCTTTTACCTCTATCCATTATTGATAAGACAGAGGAGCCCTTTGCCCTGGCTTATAAAATCAAGACTTGTTATACTACATGAATTTCCAGATATCCCCAGAAATATCTGGGGAAAATCCTGTTTCTCCACACAGTGGAGAACAAGTTAAGTGCTTTAAAATCAGTCAATCAATGACTTTGAATCAATACGCCTTCGTGGATGAAATGGCAGCTCGGTATTGATGTACTGTATTCAGCGGAAAACCTCATTTACGATGCAGCAAAACCACATCATGATGGCTTTGGTATTTCAGTCAAGAGACTTGGCATAGCATGACATAACAACTGTGCCACGGAAGTGATGAAACAGAGAAAATCCACCAGTCATCTCTGCCACATGAATATTCAACAGTTTCATCCAATGAGGGACTAATTATAAGCGCATCCGAGGAGAGCAATTGACCTACTATTTCTAACTCTCTTTACATAAGATCCCTTACAGCTTCACATCAGCTGTTCAGCCGTCAGTATACAGCTGTGGTCTTTTGTGTTATTTTACATAAAGCCATTGTCTCTGGTCTAGGATGAGCTTCCTCTCATCCTAGCATTTGCTGCAAAGTGCCTTCCTTCAGGTCCTGATCAATCCATCAATCCACCATCTAAATGTGTATCCAGCAGAGGGCTGCAATGCTACCAGGACATTCATGAAGATACCAAAAGTAAACACTGAAAGGTTTTGGGTGACCCCTTAGCAGAGAGATGCCACAGGGAGACTCCCTAATCTCTGTCACACTCAGCCAGCTCCTTTCTTAACAGGTAAGGATCGTCCCTTCACTGGCTTATCCTCCTTCCTGCTCCCATGGATACACATGCCCTCTTTCTCATTCCCGTCTCATCTTACCAATGGTCAGGGCACTGACTTGGGCTCTTTCCTGCTCTGGTGAAGATTAAAGCCCATCAGTGACCTCAGGACAAGAATATGTGGCTCAGAGATGGTTTATACTGATGGAGAAGAGGAGCTTCTATGCAAAAAGAGGAACAGCTTTGACATGGTTGCATGCTGCCTAAGATGGTTGCTTCAAGATCTGAGATTATATGCACCCTCTTGCTCCATGGCACAGCTGGTTTTTAGAGAGAATGAGTGGCTTTTACAGAGAGTGCCATTCGTCCACAGAAGCAATGCACTGGACACAGATTTCACATGTAGAATGTTTGGATGCACTTGCTCAGGTTTACCCAAATTTGATGCCCTAAATTGTCAGTCAGAGAATGAATGTGATGTGATTGGGACTGTATGCTAGAACCCCAATCAAAGAGACACGGGGTGGGGTGACTGGGGAAGCAGGAAGGAGAGGAAAAGCGCGCAAAACGGGAAGGAGGAGAGAAGACGGCGGTGTGGAGTGATCGCGGTTTGGGCAGAGCACCGGGAAAAGTATTGTTCCGGTTTACTCTGAGGGTACTGCAATTTGTGATTCAGCCAGTCCACAGAGTCGAACCTAGGGCACCTCTTTTATGCTCCCTTGGAGGCAGAAAGGGGGTGCTACACACCTTAAATGTGAAATTCACATGAAAAAGAGGATTTAACAGAAAAACCAGAAGTTTTCTGGAAAGGCTAAGAAGGTAGGGTTTGGTAAATATGTGTGTTCAGTGTTGATTTAAAAGTAAATTTTTTCTTCACAATAAAAATGGCTCAGCTAGATT
>JAODKC010000048.1:6863092-6876714 GCA_026777985.1 Mormyrops attenuatus | reverse complement strand
AGTTCTGAAGGCGAAAGGGGGTCAAACACCGTATTAGTATGGTGTTCCTAATAATCCTTTAGGTGAGTGTATACATACCAGGGTGTCTGCAGAAATCCTGATGTGAAATTGAAGACTTTTTTAATACTACCTAAAATCAAATTTAAGACCAAACTTTAAGCGGAAATATGCCTTACCAGAATCAATACCCATACATTTACATTACAGTGACTACACTCATTATTCATTTAAGTTTGTATTAAAAAAATAGTCCAACAACTCATACATGAATAATAAGCTCGACAACGCAATGATCAAGGCATGGGTGCCTCGATTATGAGAACCCTGCTGCCAAGATATTTCAGTCAAAACAGAGGAACAACAGACTTAGATTAAAATATTTAATGCCCCATTCTCTAACATTAAAAGTATAGAAGATTTAACAGATTCTTCAGTATCGGAAGTTATACTTTCCCATGGATTGCTGATTCAAAGACAATGCTGTCGACAAGTTATTTAGCTAATGTGTGCTCTGATAGCTGCTACAGCCCATGCTAATTTTAACATCAACTTCTGCTGAAGAAAAAAAAAAAACGTTGCCTCAACCTATGATAGCTTATTTTATAAATTAGGGACAATAAGAGATTAACACCAATAGAACATTTAACAGTATATTATAGTAACAGTTATGTAAATGTGGTCTCTCTCTAAAAAATTTATACTCTACTCAATCACTCATCCATTTTCTGTAACTGCTTATCCTATTCAGGGTCACAGGAGGTCCAGAGCCTATCGTGGAGGCTACGGGCGCAAGCCAGGGAACCACCCAGGATGGGGCGCCAACCCACTGCAGGGCACACTCACACACCATCCACACTTACAGGCAATTTGAAAATTCCAATTACCCTCAGGCATGTTTTAGGACTTTTTGGAGTACCCGGAAGAAACCGCACCACAGCACAGGGATACCATGCAAACTCCAGACATGAGACAAACTCAAACCCTAGTTCCAGATGTGTGAGGCATCAGTGCTAGGCACTGTGCCACCCTCAGCTCACCGTTTTTATTTTACAAAAAATAAAAAAGGTTATTGAACACAAGCATCGCCATCCCACGACAGTCCATCTAATGGCTAAAGTGCCTAATAGTTGGGTACCGTATACAGCGCGGGTATGCTGTGTTTTAAGTGTATCAAGGCCTAATTTTTGTGAAAACAGCATGTCTTCCAAACAACCAAGCATGTCTCCTGCAGGCAGTGAGAAAGAGAAGACGAAAGCCATCACTTCGGAGCACAAATTAAAAATCATTAATGAGCATGAAGCAGGGAAAGCAGTGATGGTGATCACACGTGATCACCATCTATCGCAGTCGACAATCTCCAGAATTCTTAAGGACAAGAAGCGAACACAGGAAGCGATAAAGGCAGTGCATTGTATAATCATCACAAGGAAGAGGACAGGACCTTTGGAAGAAATGGAGCAGCTACTGGTCACGTGGATGGAGGATCAGACACAAAAGCGTATACCGCTCAGCCTCCTGATGATCCAAGCTAAGGTTCGTATGCTTTAAGAAATGTTACAATGACCCTACTTGTAAACAAGAATTAACGGCAAGTAACGGCTGGTTTCAGCAATTTAAAAACTGCCATAATTTACATTCATAACTCGATTGGAATGCATCTCCATCGTAACTCGGGGACTTCCTGAATTCAAATGTCAGTTAGATGGCAATCTGCCTGAGACATAAAGAAGCAGAAAAAAAATTGGTCATAATGATCATCCTCTTATAGTGACCAATTTCACCCAGACAGACATGATCACTATAAGCGGTTTCCACTGTATTTACAATTTTATTTTGATTTTCCAAAATTGGTGAATCTGCCATCACCACACATAAGGAAAAATAAACACTGGCATGTAAATGTGCTTGTGACCAGTTAACAGGATCACCACATAAACCATAAGACCAGTACTAGACACACTATTATTGCCATCACTATAACTTTATTCCCAGACATATTCAAGTGTTTAAATATAGTGCATAAACCTATATGGTCACAAAGGGCAGCTCAGTGGTACGACGGCAGACTACTGAAGTTGAGTGTAGTTGGTCAAAAATTACTCAGCAGTTGAAAAGGGAGAAAAGCAACTGCTTCTGACGAAAAAGACAGTAACTCATCGTGCAATATACCATACAGCTACAGCAGACTCACAGCCAAAAAAAACCTTATCTTTTTGCCTCCAAATTCATGACAAAATGAGGCCACTTTTCACTGTGGTGATGAAGTCCCAACCCCACTGAGTGCTCAGGATAAAATGACATGAGGGTACAGAAATGTGAAACTAGCTCGCATTTTTGTACACTCTTGTTTTTATAGATTAGATTTCCCTGATTTCAAGTTAGTGAAATATATCATGAATTTATAAGGTAGCAAATTAACCTCATCGAACCAACATCTGCATCTACAGGTTTCTGTATTCAACTACACTGTGTTTTAGTAGTTAAATAAAGCATAATTATTTATGGTTTCTGAGCAGATGAACAGAAGAAAGCATAAAAAACTGCTGTAAGCTATACGGATACTTTTCTCACATCATCTGTTTCTGTTTTTACAGTGCAGAGCTGTAGCTGAGACTCTGCACTAGTTCAGATGGAGTTTGCTGTCGCCATGGGGTGTCGATAAGAACACTCTTAGGACAGGGTCTGTACCCATCTGTATAATAGAGGGTATGTGGCCGTGTGTGTGTGTGTGTGTGTGTGGATTAGGTTTATATTACACTGTGGGGACCAAATGTCCCCCACAATGTGATACAAACCTGTTATTTTGATATTGTGGGGACCATTTTTCAGGTCCCAAGAAAGATCTGTGAATGGAATCAAAAAACTAGAAATGCCAAAATTTATTTTGTTGGTTACTTATGGTTAAGGTTAGGGCTGGGTAGGGGTTCAGGTTGTCATGTTGTGATTAGAGCTATTCACAAAGAAATGAATGGAGAGTCCCCAGAAAGATATAATTACAAACCTGTGTCTGTGTGTGTGAATGTGTGAAACAATCTACGTAAAATAGATTTCCCAGTAAAGCACAATATTTGAAGCTCATTACCGGCTCTCGAGTTCTACACCCCTTTCTCTTTTTACACGCAGCACCCCGACCCTCTCCTTATACACAGTGCCTGGTCCCTCTTTTTACACGCAGCACCCCGACCCTCTCCTTATACACAGCAGCCGGTCCCTCTTTTTACACGCAGCACCCGACCCTCTCCTTATACACAGCAGCCGGTCCCTCTTTTTACACGCAGCACCCGACCCTCTCCTTATACACAGCACCCGGTCCCTCTTTTTACACGCAGCACCCAACCCTCTCCTTATACACAGCACCCGGTCCGTCTTTTTACACGCAGCACCCGACCCTCTCCTTATACACAGCACCCGGTCCGTCTTTTTACACGCAGCACCCGACCCTCTCCTTATACACAGCACCCTGTTCCTGTTTTTACACACAGCAGCCGACCCTCTACTTACATGCAGCACCCTGCTCCTCTCCAAATCTGACCAGCAAAATAACCTTGACAGTAATCTGACCTAAATTCAGGTACTTTTCAATGATTTTTTTTATGAGTATATTGCACAGGTTCATATTACTGTTTTGCTTTGTGTTACACTGCAGCACAAGAACACAACAATCTCCAAAATATCATTGTAGCAAGACGGCACACCTATAGTTTCCTTTGCTGTCAGAGTTTTCACCCTCATCATGCCCCTTAAATTTGAACTCCTGTCAAACCAAGGATTAAATCGCATCAATCAGCCTTTTCAGAAAGTCATAGTTTTTCCTCACTGTTTAGCTGCTTGGCTAAGTAAAGGCGTAGTCAATCGACTTAGTCGACCAAACTATCAATCAGTACTAAGGTTGTCACTTGAGAGAGACTTAATTGCACATAATAAGCTTGCACAATAAACAGAACAAAAATGAAAGTCCCTATTTACAGTCTATACATGAAATTAGTTGCAATCAACAAGAATAGTATTTACATATCAAATTATTTTTATAATAATAATATAATAATAATAACTCTTGGCTCTTTCACAGATAACAATAACTTGCTCACAGAACGACAAAAAATACTGCCTCAGGTTTTTAATAGTTTAACATGGTTAATTGCTCTCCCTTTCAGACAGACTCAGATACACACGCACATACACATATACGGAGTTCAGAACGAAGCTTGGGGTCCGATTCGATACATGAACAATGAATAGTTATAAATTACACAATGTTTTCATCACCTTACCAAGCAGCCAGCTATCAGGCGCAGCGCCTGCCTGCAGTCTGCTCCCAACACTGCTGTGTTCCAGGGTAAACAAGCCAGGCAACCACGTTCGTCAGATCCATATCAGCGTCACAAATAACTTGCACATTTATAGAATGCACATGTTTTCTATTCACGTAAATAACTTCGTTTTCATATGGAGCCATTATTGCAACGTGAGTGCAGTCAATATCGCCAATTACATTTGGGAAACCGGACATTGCTGCAAATTGCATTTTGATGTTGGCCTGTTCTCCCACGGGGGAACTTAATGTATCTACTAGTCGTTTTAATAATCCTATCCACAATGACAGGTATTATTGAGTTTAGTGATGGTTGTGATATCCCAGACCTAGAATACAATTAAACACAATTGGATTATTATTGTATTTCCTGAACAAGCTTCACAATTTTATTGTTAATTATAACATATACCTGTCGGCTAATTCCCGCTGGTAACAGCCAGTTGCAAGGAACATCAGGGTCGTCAGTACCTGTATTTGTACCGGGATCGCGCAGTTCTGTCGGGTTGGTCTCTCTAACATTGGACCCAGTTCAGCACATAGCTCCAAAAGCACATATCTAGGTAATCTAAATCGGCTTATGAGCCATCATGGCCCAAAAAATCTTCATGGTCCCTGAGCACCCGTTCCCTTCTAATTCTGCCATTGGCATAAACTTATAACAATGCCAGCGCATCCATTATGTTATGTTGCGCACGAATGTGATCGCGGTATTTATGTGTTTTCAGCAATGCGACTGATTGTTTCACTCCGTGTCCAAATGATCGTGATAATCACGACCACCACTTAATCCATTTACATTTCAACAGCTGCGGCACATAGATTAAAAGTGTAGATTAAGTTAAGATTTGAGTCGGATTATATATTTTATTTATATATTTATTCACTATTATAAACATGTGACTGAATAAGTAAAATTAAATGTACGGTGTATGACTCACTAGCACAAGGAATTATTATTTATGTACTGATGCCACTCACGTTTTGCTCACCCTCTTCACCCGCGGTCGTATTTTTTTCTCCAAAATGTTCGCACGCATGGGTCACAGTTGGCGTACATATGCGCACATTCTCCCGTCAAGTTTGTTTCTATAAATCACAACGTTTGCGTAGAAAGAGGCGTACCCATCTTTTAGGTCCCGTTTTGTGTGTACGCAACGGTTATAAATGAGACCCCAGATCTTCAATCTTACAGCATGTCTGCAAAGATTGAAAAAAGATCTTTCAAATACTTTTTGAGTTATCATGCTAACGGATCCGGATGTCTAAAACTATCCTTATTTCCTTATCACTATGCGGCACTGCTTCATTTTTGGGGCTACCTGCCTGTAATTACGAGATCTGAACTGGGAGAGCTGAAAATGCTGACAGTGTGTAACCCAGAGACACAGAAAAGGAGAAAGAAATCATTTGATATTTGAGTACTCAAACTAGTTTTCTATGCAAACCCTATAGAGGTATAGAGGATCATCTTAAAAGGTAACAATTTGTTTAATGGTCTTGGGCTGCAGAAATACAAAGTCTTTGCTGGGGTGCAGATTAACCTCCCCACATGGTCCCACTCTCAGAGATACAGTGCAAAGCCAGACCTTTCAGGACAGGGAAGAGGAGACACAGATGGGTGCGAGGATAGCTGGCCCTCTGAAACACAGAGAAAAGCTGACGGCAGAAGCCAGGTAGGACAAACTGACCTGCCACCATACGGCAGCCACAGAATGCGCCCTGAGAATAGAGCGTGCTTAACACACTGAGGGTGTTAATGAAACATAAGGTGTTTAACACACAGTTGATGCTCAGAACACAGGGGGTGTTTAACACACAGAAGGAATTCAGAATACAAATAGTGCTTAAATGCTGATTTATACTTCTGCATAGAATGTGCAGCATACATAGCCACATAGGTGTGTAGCCCACACCACAGCCTGACATGTACCGGCCCAGAAATGTACCTACAGACATCAGGCTATAGTGTTGGGAACATGGATATGCGGCTACTTAGGGAGTAGGTTCTGCACTGAAGTATAAATCAACGTTAACACACAGAGGGTGTTAAGGACACACGGGGTGTTTAACACACCGAGGAAATTCAGAACAAAGGGGGTGTTTAGGACCAACAAAAGGTGTTTTTCACAGAGAGGTTGTTAAGTATATACAGTACTGAGAGTTGAGACACAGGGTGTACAGGGCACACTGGGTGTTTAACGTACACAGAGGGCATTTAACACAGGTGTTCATGACGTAGAGGCTGTTTAATACATACAGAGAGTGTTTAACACTCAGAGGTGTTCAGGACGTCCCCACCGGAATGAACTAATGAGCAGAGGACAAGGCTGCCATGTTATATCCCACAGCATGTTGTTATATTGATGTCAGTATTATTGAGGCTGGCTAGCAGGTGAGTTCATTCATGGCAAATTACACACCTCATTTAGCACATTCATACAGCTCAATACTTATTTAACTAACAAAACACCACAGGTCAAGTTCCCCCATAAAGGGCACCACAGCTAGGCCCAACTGGATTTCCCTGAGAACATCGTTACATAGAGTTTCTACACTGTCACATGACCTGTAATTATTTAACAAGGTGACTGAATGACCTTAGGCTGGCTATTTGAAGCCCCAACTTCAGTCAATAAAGGATATCTATGGTGAGATTTGAAGTTAGAGCTCCATTGCCAACCATGCAGGAGCAGATATTACCTGGGAGAAAAGGGCAAAAACAGCATCATCCCAAAGTGCTAAAGATATGAGAGACACATCCAAAGGTTTAATCAGTGCCATATATTCTTTACAACCCATAAAAATGTAAATGTAACACCTTTTATAGAGGTGTTAAATAATTCAAGAGATAGCATATTTAAAGTCACAAAAAATAATGAAGGGCCTCTTATATGATGATACCTTTGAGAATGCCGGCTCCATGAGCCTACTCTAGCCTTGCATTCACACCTTTCACCACAGTAAAAAAACACTCATCTTAAAAGAAACAAAACTCACGATCTTGTCAGTATAAATATCCATCCATCAATCAATCCCCCCACAGCCGCTTGTCCTGTACAGTTTTGCACATGTAAAATCTGATCCTGTGTTACCCTGTAACCGACAGATGAAGCATGTTATATGTAAATTGAACTGGGTACAAACATTATTTATGTATTTAGCTTACATACTCACCCTTTCTTCCCATCCCACATAGTTATAGGAACCCCAGGAACATTTTAGAAGTATTACACCTGCTATACTTTTCAAAGTGGCTTAAATATTTAAAAAATTAGTGCTGTTACTATCAATTATATCAATTATTGAGTAATCTATTGATGCATCTGATGATTCATCAAATAATCATTTGTAGATAATATAATAAATATAATATAATATCCATTCATTCATTTTCTGTTCAGGGTTGCGGGGGGTCTGGAGCCTATCCCGGAGGCTATGGGTGCAAGGCAGGATAAAACTATTTAATAATGGTTCCTTTTCAATATTACCTAGTATAGGTTTAAAAAAAATGTCTAAAGTTTACTGCCACTGCTTTTGCATGAGCATTGCATGTTATCTCCAAGACAACCATGAACATTCTTATCCTTGCTGTTGGACTCATTCATAGACCAGGTTGCATGTTTGTGGGAAATTAAACAAAAAAATGAGTGAAGAGGAGAAAAGCCAGCAAGAACTGGTCACAAAAAGTAATTCGTATTCCACTGCATGGAAATATTTTTCATTCCATCGGGAAAATATTGAGCAAAAGTGAGTAGTACGTTGGCACAGCTCTGCGTCTGTTGGCATAACTCACAGCAACACCCCCAACTCTGACGGCACATAGCACAGTAAATAATTTGCAACTCTAAATATTGATATGAACTTTTTCTAGTATTGTTCAGCTCTACTCAGAACACACAATACATTAACAAAATATCATTTGTATTAACTGGTCGTATTATGCAAAATAATGAGGCTAAGCAAAGGGACTAACCTTCGTTTTATCAGCAATTATTTTGACATACAGGAATCATAAATAAACTAAATAATTTAAGTCAAAGTGATGACAAAGACAGGCTAGACTACTTCGAGAGGCTAAATGGGACATATGGCTGCCCTCGCATTACTGCGTCTGTCAAACCCGAATGTCTTCTTTTAAGATATATTTGCATTGCGGTCGGGCTCTGGTCATATTTAAGTTCTGCTTTGGAATATTGACAGATGACTGCATATTCATTCATTTTTAATGTGAAACACTTCCACGTGAATGGTGCTCTTGCTCTTTATCTGGACCCTCGCCCTGCATGCTCCCTCTGTCTTCTGCCATACTGCCGAGTAATTGAGAAGGAACAATTTTAATTGATGCTTGTTAATAATCAATTAATCAAGTAATTGTGACAGCTCTATTAAAAATATTCCCCAGTAGCAGATAATATACGTCATTCTCAAACTTTCTATTCTAACCTATACCATAATACCTTTCCCTCTTTTGGTACCAAATCACTTAATCTCAGACCAAGGTTTATGGTTTTACATCCCAATACAGTGTTACTGTACTCCAGAAGATGACCCTTCACCTCCTGTCTGCTAGTTATTCTATAGACACGGGGTCAAGGGAACTCTGCATTTGCTAATGAGAAAACAAACACACACCCCAAGGGATTCAGAAGGTTTGCAAAATTATCCTCTTGCTTTTCTCATTGAAATTCCACTCAGATTGCAGGTGGCAACTATCAGACCACAAAAACATACATTAATAAAATAAACCCTCAAGGGACACATTCATTTTAAAAAGAGCCAATTAAAAACAGCACTTAATGTCATGGTCAAGACCAATAGCATAAACCTGAGGCAATTTAATACTCCTACTACAGTACGCAACTTGAAAGTAACATCTGGCTCACAGTAATCAAATGAGAAGAATGTACCATACAAAGGAAAGCTGTGAAGTTATCAGGACAAATCTCAGTTCCTGGTCCCACAGGAAAACTTTAAGCCCTGAAACTATACATTCTGTTGGCCTAATCTACACCCTGAAAGAAGATCACAGAGAATTCCTAGAAACGTGTAGTATTTCACCCACGGGTCCCGATCCCAATAAGATTCACATCATTTCACGAATCAAACAGTACTCTATATGACCTCTACGAACCAAACCTATGAACCACGTTAAAGGTGGTGGCATACTTCAGACTAAATCAATGTCGTTTTAACAACAATCCCTCATCTGAGCGATTTCGAAGCACCAACTGTGTATGGTCCCCGAGGCTAATTGTTTTGTCTGTTGTGATCCCACCCACTGTCCATGATTGGCTAACATAATATCAAGATGTGGGGTTGGTCAGCAGGACTAATTATGCAGCTGCCAGCATGTTTTGCATCACACCGTGCATGTCTTTAAATAGTGTAAATTAATATGTTAGTGTATTTATGTTAATGGTAAATTTCGTGATTGTGTAATGCTTACCTTGTAATGTGTGTGGTTTGTTATCATATGACCATGGGAGTGGTGTGAACTGTTGGCTTTCCTGTCTGTGTCACTGCTAGTATTAAACTAATAATAATAAAGAGAGCAGCTTCCTTTTTAAAAGAGCTGTCATCTCCCTTATTAAAATGACTCACTCACACTTGACTCACTAATACATTTATTTGTGGTCTATATGTGAGTCTGTTGCACTGAAAACATTCTGCACTCTCTAGGGTTGTGGCGTGACCCAGAATAAGATGGCAGGGTCGTTTTTTTGACCTTTTAAGATTCTCCTTTCAAGCCACAGACTGTTTTCGCAAACATATTCGATTATTTTTTTGTCCAGATGTTGTTTGAAGCATAGGCAGTCCCCAGGTTACTAATGAGATCCATTCCCTAAGTGTGACTTTAAGTCGAATTTGTAGGTAATTTGGAAAAAAAATAGAATACATAATAACAAAATTTATACAGTAATAATAAAAGTATACTATGTATGGTACTGTACTGTACCTCAAGCTGAATAACCACTGGGGCCATGCAATGTTTTCAGTAGCGTCACAAAGTAGTGCTTGCGCTCGTTAGTACGAACTGTTGTATTTAACCCTAATTTTTAATAAACTTCATGGCATCACTACCAACACTTTATGGTAGTCCGTTAGTAGCTACGAGCTGCCTGTATGTCAGATATTCTTAACCCAGGGACTGCTGTATTCTGTAACCTTAAGGCACACATCAGGTAAAGACCCCTGGGATTATAAGCATTGCTTTTACTTGCATCTATTATGCATAAGACAGAGGAGCCCGTTGCTCGGATTTCTAAAATTGAGGCTTGATTTACTTCAGCAATTTCCAAACATCCCCAGAAATTCCCAGGAAAATAACGAAAGAAAGAAGAAAAAAAAACATGCCTGCTTCTGCACACCAGGGAGAACAAGCTAAGCGCTTTAAAGTCAGTGCATTATATCTGAATCAATACGCCTACGTGGATGAAATGGCAGTTTGGTATTAATGTACTGTATTCAGCGGAAAACCTCATTTACGATGCAGCAAAACCACATCACGATGGCTTTGGGATTTCAGTCAAGAGACTTGGCATAACATCTGGAAGAACATCTCATCAATAATTCATTTTTATCCACCCATCATATTTTTTTGTTTTTTAATTTTATGCTTCATTATACATTTGATTTATTGTTTATTTTGTAACAGAAAACAGAAATCCATATTTGATTTGCATATATAAGGGCTTCTTCAAGTGGATTTTCTTCAGCAATTTGTTAATTACAAATTTAAAAAATAAATAAGAGACTTTCACATGTCTCATATTGTCCCTGTCTCTATGGTGTGATGTGTTACATTGCAAATCCAACATGAAATGACACTCTGAAATCTACAGGTTTTAAGGATTGTAAAATACATACGTGACAGTAATAATTTGGGGGAGTCTGTGCCACGGAGGTGCTGAAATAGAAAAAATCTACCACATGGATATTCAACAGTTTCATCCAATGAGGAATGAGGGACTAATTATAAGCCCATCTGAGGAGAGCAATTGACCTACTGTTTCTAACTCTCTTTACATAAGATCCCTTACAGCTTCACATCAGCTGTTCAGCCGTCAGTGTACAGCTGTGGTCTTCTGTGTCACTTTACTCAAAGCCATTATCTCCAGCAGGTCTAGACTAAGCCACATAATTGCATTAAGGTGCAGCTCTCATTTTTTATTTTTATTTTATTTTCCCAGGTTCCTCTCATCCTAGCATCTGCTGCCAAGCATCTCCTTTCAGGTCCCGATACAAAATCACTCCCACAATCATCTATGTGTATATCCAGCAGAGGGCTGCAATGCTACCAGGACATTCATGAAGATACCAAAAGTAAACACTGAAAGGTTTTGGGTGACCCCTTAGCAGAGAGATGCCACAGGGAGACTCCCTAATCTCTGTCACACTCAGCCAGCTCCTTTCTTAACAGGTAAGGATCGTCCCTTCACTGGCTTATCCTCCTTCCTGCTCCCATGGATACACATGCCCTCTTTCTCATTCTCGTCTCATCTTACCAATGGTCAGGGCACTGGTTTGGGTTCTTTCCTGCTCTGGTGAACATTAAAGCCCATCAGTGACCTCAGGACAAGAACATGTGGCTCAGAGATGGTTTATACCGATGGAGAAGAGGAGCTTCTACGCAAAAAGAGGAACAGCTTTGACATGGTTGCATGCTGTCTAAGATGGTTGCTTCAAGATCTGAGTTTGCAGTTACCCTATGCTCTACGCTGGGCGCCACGCGGCTGACTTTGGCCTTAGACAGAGGGCCATTGTTCCTCACAAGTGTGAGAACAATGGAGCCCACTTATCAAAGGAGTGTGTGGTGGCATAGTGGGGTGGACACAGACGTCAGCAGAGAGTAATGAGGAGGAACGGCATGCCCAGCTGCCTGCTAATAAGACCATTAGCGACAGCAAATAATGATGGAGCAAGTTAGTCAAATGACATTTGCTTTCAAATTCTTCAAACTTTGCTGAGTGTTAACCAAGACTCAACGCCAAGGTCTGTTAGACTCTGGGTCCAATCTAAGCTAATGGCCTGAATCAGCAGATGCAGACTGTCATGCTGGATAGGCAACGGCCATACCAGGCCAGTCACAAGGACAGACACAATGGAGCTATCAGCACTGGAGCGTGGCCCCTGAATGTCAAAAATGAAAGTGATGACTGGAGTAGGGCAGAGCCAGGCCGAGTCTCCGCACTTGCATGGCAGCAGTGTGAAATCCATGTGTCTCTCGAAGCCGTGCGCATTGCCCGGGTGATCTGCCCAGGAATTGCTCTTCTATGTGAAATTTACACTAATAAAGAGGGTTAAACAGAAAAGCCAGATGTATTTTGGAAAGGCTAAGAAGGTAAGGTTTGGTAAATATGTGTGTTCAGTGTTGATTTAAAAGTAAATTTTTTCTTCACAATAAAAATGGCTCAGCTAGATTAATCTGGCCTGAAGGAGAGCTACAGGATTATGTGAAGGAAAAGTTTAAAGTGTTTAAAAATAAACTCTATAAAAACAACCTCTCATCTTGCAGCCTTTCAGGAGAACATCATTCTGACCTGCGAGCAGCTATGCTCTGGAGCCACCCAGTCATGTGTCAGGGTGTCAGTAACTCAGGACAAGTGCGACATCCTTCACCGTCTGCAGCATCCCAGAAAAGACGACACTGCCGCCTCGTGACCTTAAAAATCACACGCTGTGTGGGAAGGTCATATTTACATGAAACGTACACGATGGGTAACAGTGTTACTGCATGACATGCACATGCTGGATTGGATTGCTGGGAAAGCTCAGCTTGGCTAAGGACATTACTGTAGGCGCTGAAGTGGAGAGGGAGCTACTGCACCCAGCAGCCAGTGCAGGTTACAAAGTGTCATTTTATGTAAAAAAGCCCAATTTTTTTGTACTTACAGACTCAAAGGTTTCCAAAGTATATACTGAATATGGGGTTTAACTCAGCCCAAAGCAAAATCTCATTTACTTAGAGCATAACAATTACCGAAGATTTGTTGCCAAGCGATAATTGTTAGCAAGCTACTGAAAAGGATCAAATGAGGTTCTGTAACCGCTCTCCAAAAAGCCTCATACAAACATCATTAAGATGAACCACACGGCACATACTGCCCAACTCAACTGCTCAATACTATCATTTGATGTAGTAAACTGTAAAATGATGGGGCTTGAAAAAGAGACAGAATAATCAATTGAATGGTGTTGTCTTATTTAGCAAAGGTCACACACAGGAATGAAAGAAAAAAAAAACCTCATCTAGTTATTAAACACACATTTCAATTCTGACATCCAGGTGAAAAGATGAAATTACTTG
>JAODKC010000048.1:6834156-6847146 GCA_026777985.1 Mormyrops attenuatus | reverse complement strand
TTATACAGGCTTACTATTGATTAGTTAAGAATGTGGATTACAAAGATCATTGTGGATAGATAAACAGCTCTGTACAGGATCTGATCACAGCGGGAATCCTCACCGTGCCAGGGGGAGGTATCTGGAAAATGACGGGCGTCGGGGAAAGTGTGACCTTATCCTGGATGATCCTGCACGCTGTCTGCTTTCATCCCCGTCAGCCTGGCCAGTGTGGCAGGCTTCCAGAAAGTGAGTTAATGGGACGTAAATGGCAGGCCAGGCAGTTTGGGGGGGTCTAGGTAATGGGAGGGAGATTGGAGCTCAGCCATGGCGTTTGGTGCCGTGGAAGTGGGGGGGAGAGTTTTGGCAAATAGGGGGCAGTGTTATTCCACAAGTAATTTTTTTTCTTTTCTCCCCATCCTTTTGCTGAAAAAGCTCACAGTTTGCACCCTGCTTTTCTGACAAAACTCAGCCAACATGCTGAATGATCAAACAACCATGTTCCCACTATCAACTTGGGAATATAACTTTACCTGGAAAACAATGGCTCCTTTCTTCCATTTTTCAACTGTACTGTGTCTGAAACTCTAAACCCCTCCCTCCCCCAAGTCTTTTCAGATGGACTATGCTCTGTCCACACTCTTCCATTATTCACATTCCTTAATGCTGGAAGGTTATTAAGGGAAGAAGCAAAATGATAATACTGTCAGAGGAGGCCATGCCAAAACAACACACTTATTAACACACATATCTATTAGGCAACATATGTCAGGCTCTGCTGGTTCCAGCCCCTTGAGAAGGTATGAAATTTGAATCTCTCATCATTTTGCAAAATGAGCATTTTGGGCAATAATCCATGAGGTTGCCCTCTATGAGAGGGTTGAGTCTCCATGGCAGGATGGGGAGATCGGAGGTTCAGAGGGACCTCGGCATAGAGCTGCTGCACCTTCTGATTGAGAGGAGAGCTGAGGTGGTTTGCCACCGAGTCTGACTTCTCAGCAAGCTGCAGAAGTGACCTTCACCAAAAGGAGTGGTTGTGAGATTGAGATTAGATGAGAATTTCATGCACGTGCTGGACAGCAAGGCAATCTAGCAGCGGGGTGCACTGGGGGTAGCTCCAGTGACCTCTTGTCCAATAAGAAGGGCGGTGATTAGCACCAGAGGACAGTCTCACACGGGTCAGCGGCGGTCGGCAGGAACCACTGCCTCCTTCAATTTGGCTGGTGCCAATGCTATGTTGGCGTTCACTTGACATTCAAAGGCTTACTCAGGCAGTGTCTGACATTCACCTAACTCACCCGCTTCAGAGAGCAGACCACCTTAAATGAAATAAATCATTGAGGACGGCACAGATCCTGCCCTGCGGCTGAGCGGCATTGACCAGACGTCCGGAGTCCTTCTGATCATCTAGGACACGCTGAATGATGGCTCAGTACTGCCTTTCCCCTGGGTCTATGAATGATGATCAGGAGTAGATAAAAACCACTGTGATCCTACACTGTGGGTGAACAAGGCGTCACATAATCATAGTGTCTACACCTCAAGCAAACAGTATGCCTATAGGGACACACCCACCTGTCAAATAAAGCCTCTTTAAGCCACGTCAGGGAGCAGAAACTGAGCAAACTAAGACACATTCACTGGATGGACATCACTGGGTTGAGAGAAGAGATTGGAAACTTCCGTTTTAATCCTCTGCCTCCTTCTTTTAGCCAGTCAATATTCAGATGTAAGCGTTCATTTTTAATACATGGTTCTCATGTTCTCTCAGAAGCATGAGCAAAAGACTTCAATACATGCTCTGCCAGACCCTTCACGAGGCAACCCCTCCACCACTAGTACAAGTACTAGTAGAAGTAACCATGGGTACATAGTACCTGCATATAACACACTCATTACAGCTTACAGAATCTCTCTCTTCACAACCATGCAAGATCCCTTTCAGTAGGTCTCCAAATGGCATGTTCATTGTTTCTAGTTACCCTTTCTCTCTTTTACCCTCAACTTTGCAAGCATTATGATCTATTGCAAAGAGCTGGGTCCATGAGCTGGCATGAGTTTGGCCATGTGTGCTTCACGTGAAACTCATTCCTCTACCAAGATCTGAAAACAGTATCTGCTTCTTTTCACTTAGTGTATAATGCAGATTCATATTGACATAGATTTCCAAGTCAGGCTTCAAAGAGCATGCTTAATTCCAAAGAATGCGAGAGATGTGAGAATAACTGTAACTACAGTTTGACTGCCATTCATCCTACCTGCATTTGACCACATTAAAATGACAAGAACCTTGGTAAGAATAAGTGATTTTCTTGAAATCAAAGATCTAAAAACAATGGAGTAGTCAAGGACAAAATGACATCTATAAATACCATTTAAGACCTAGCAATACTTATTCCTAGTGAATGTGAAGTCTACTTAGAGAAAGGTTATAATATATAGGAAGAATCCTACAGCATGTTTTCAAAATGCTCACTTTAGCCTTTTAATGGCCCTTATTTTCATTCTTATTTTCATCCACTATAGTTCTCAAAAAGATCAGTCAATGAATTAAGCATGTTTGTACTTGTGTATGTTCAGTGCAGAGAGACCTGCCATTAACCCTTTGACCGTAGTCTTAATTCCTGCAGGGCAAAGGCCACTAACGGAGTGACAGACACACACTGACGCTCCAGACCAACCTTTCAGCACTCATTCAGTTTACATAACCACTTACTCAGTACAAGGTCACCAGAGTCAGAATGCACAGGGGCGGACAATAAAGGGGGTAACAAAGGGGGACACTGTAACAATCAAGATAAGGCCTAAAAACAGCTTTCTGCTAGTTAATTCAGTAAACACAGCCCCCACTGGTCAGTTTTATGTGTTCACTCATCCCCCATGTCTCTCTCCGTCCCCTTTAACACTAAGCAGCTGTTTTTGCTGATCCAGCTATTGCTGTGCAAATACTTAAAAGCAATATTCATTTTCCTCCTCCCATGTGTGACTTGCTTTACTGTCAATGGGATATTAGATGTATCCCCTAAATGAAGAAATGCAAAACCGTGCAGACTGGAGTGAGAAAGAGAGTCACACTGTATAGGTAAAGAATCCATATGTCTTCCTTACGGTGAAGTGCTTTGTGTTTGTACCACAGGAAGTTTCTCGACATTTTAACATTAACCGGTTACTGCCACTGCTACACGATCTCTTTAAGGTATCATAATTAGCTGTTAATCACTTAACTCTAAACCAAATACTTTGTGTATGTCATATTAGATTATATGTTCCCTAGTTGCCACAGTGAACAGACCCTATGATATGGAAATGGGAGAAGCAGTGCCCACAAGGACATTTGAAACAATAAGATGCTTAGTTTGCGTTAAACACAGGAAAAAGTACTAAATGTATATTGCAAATGGCTACAATGGAGTGCTGACTTGTCTTATAAAAACAGAAATGGCCACAGCTATACAGAGAAGGCATCATGCTGCTGGTTTTCATGGAATGTCTCAGAGGTAAAGGCCATCCTGCCATCTCTACCCGGAGTTTACTGCTTAACACGATGCGTTCAAAATACAGAAAAGCAGGTGGGAGGGAGAACACACCATCTATCCATGTCATAAGCTTCAAAAGTCATAAGCTTCGCAGTCATCCTCATCCACAACAATTTATGATTATGTTCACTCACTGTGTAATTTTTGCCAAAACCTCTGGGAAAGGGTTTTCTTAAATGACTATAATCCCTGTTTAGTGTGTGATATGGGTGTGATTTAGAATTTTTATCTTGACCACATAATTACTCCTTATTGCCGAGTACAAAAACAAAAACAATGTAATTATCATGCTGCAACTTCTGAGCAGCTACCTTCCAACTCTGAGAGCAGTACAGTGACACGACTCAGGTGAGACCTCGTACGACTTTATGTGGATCATGGTCCCATAAAACCTTTATTCTACAACATTGGCCTTTACCAACTTCAGAGCTTCAAAGACAGTCAGTGGAAACTGAACCCTTTCTATCCTTAATAAAACAACAAAGGAGAGAAGTTAAAAAAAGACATGAAATGCAAAATTTTTCCAATTTAAGGCTACAGAGAAAAGGCATGTCAAAATTGACCGTTCCCAATAAATTTCCATTCTCCTTTATTATTGCACTGTGATTTATTATCAAAATGGCCAGGCATCATTATTTTACAGTCTACTACAGCGTATTACAGATTATGTTATACATTGTATACGGTGTACAGGGACTGAGTGGCAGTATTTGGAATATTAAAAATACAAGAACACAGGCCCCAGCAGCAAACATATTCAATATAAAGCAAACTGGCTTATTCTTTCACGCAGTAACATTGGATGTGCTCGAGGTGGCTAGGAGAAGACATGGACAAGAAAGCGGGAAACAGGGAAAGGGACAAGGGAGACGTCTGTACAATGTGTGCGGAATAACAAGGGAGGTCTGTAGGCAGCGAAAATTCTGGTGCATGCAGTAGCAAGAATGTAGTTCACAGATGAACAAGCATATACTGTTAAAGAGAGAGGGTACAAAGACAGTACACATAGTGTAATCAAAGTAAACGCAGTGCAAACTGATGCTTAAAAGATATAATTAGAACAGGTAACTAATTGAGGAGGGGCTTAAGTGACTCCTGCAAAATCCTCACTTGACTTTTGCAGTAAGATAGATTACCATGCATGGATGGAGTTATGGGAGCAACATCCTTGGCTGAGTAACTGTGGGACAGGATTCAGGAGTGAAAATGTGGAGCTTCCTGTAGGCAGCCTCTCTCCTCTCAAGGCAAACCAGGCAGGCAATCAAAACACCTGTGATGAGTAATATCACATGATAACTTAACAATAAAGAAACATTTATTGTCATCGTACAGTGTGCAACGTAATTGGGTATGCTACTCCAGTGACAACACAGTGGAAACTAAGTAAAGAAAATAATAAAACAAATATGGTGCATATACAAAAAAGATAAATTAATGTGTATGCATTGAAGAATTTACAAGGTTACAAGCGCAAAGAGGCATGACCATGAGGTCGTCGTAGTGCAATAAGTCAGAAGTAACAACAGGTGAGAGAACATGAGAGCAGTGCAAATAGACACCAATTAATTAATCAGACACCAAAACTGGTGCTCCCTCTCCAATGCAGTGTGACCTTTTCTCTGTGCAGCCCAATCAGTTTAAGACAAAAACATTTTCCTCAAGGCAAGAAGTGATGCCGTCTATCTATAACTTCTCCATCACAACTTGCAGTTTTATTTTTTAATGTGATATGAAGGACACATTAAAAGGCTCTGGTTCACTTTTGTCTCACAGCAAGTCTCCAGATAAATAGGTGCCATTAAACTGGCCTTTGTATGCGACTTCATGCAGCTCAAACCCAGATTTCTTTTTTGCTTTGATCATGTGTCTCACTCCCCTCCTTTAACTCGAGATGCTTGCCTGCTTTCTAGGCATGAACCGTCTTGATCAGAGTGCTCCGGCGTCCTCAATTATCCAGATGGAACCGAGATTACATTTACCATTCGTTGCTATAAAACCTGACAGTGTTTTGTTTGATTATTATTGACCTTTTTCTCATATTTTCCTTAAGAAATGCTTTCTAAATGCACAAAATTAATTATTTAGAAGTGTGAATAATACACTCATTTATCTGAATGATAAATGGACTCCAGAAATAATTGCTGTAATTAATAGTTAATGCGGATGCTGTCAGAGTTGAAAATTTGCACTCAAAAAAGATGATCTTTTGCTCTCCACATATCTCCTTCTGTGCTGCTCCATTCCAGCTCCTTGCCCCTCACTCATCTAAGCCAGATGGATTGGCCAGCCCCCTTCTCTATTTTGATTGTGGATAACAAGACACCTTCGATCTCCCGATGATTGCAGGAGAGATGTAATCAGCATCATGGACCATCCACCTGGGTTCCACGTGGTCAATAATCAGGCACGGCTGTGCAGAATGTGCATAAAGCATTTGCTGCAGACTCACTGTACATCACTGAGATCTTCACCAGGTGACTGATAGCACACAGGAATAGACTCAGCCTACTTTCCAGCTCCTCGTGAGACTCTGGCAGATGTCTCGGGTCTGACGGCCTGGCAGCGAGCTGCCTAAAAACTACCACTACTCCTTTTACTAATATTACAACGGCTCACGTACACAAGATGCATGCCGAACTTGACGTACTAGCGGTGCAGTCTTTGCCAGATGGCTCCCAGTCCATTGATGCGCCTGTGGATTTGCGTGCTCCTTCACACAGATCAAGAGGGGTTCCCAGAAGCGAGAAAGAGCCTCACGTACAAAGCAGAGGGTTCGACACAGTTGGCAAACTGGACACACAGTTCAAATGCAGGAGCCACTCTAGACACAGCGGAGAGTGTTATCCCTCTCCTGGGTTTATGATTTGACTGTGACAAAAGTAAAGAAAGGAAAACAAGCATCCCACACTCGTTTATTAGCTTCCCTGCACAGCACTGGAGATCCAGTCACATGCCTGTTTTTATTTTAATTTCTTCTTCATCAAACTGGTGCCATTAAAATGTCCCCATATCCCTGCATTCTGAGATGACGCAACTCCGCTTTTCAGTCTGTGCAATGAGATGCCAGGAGCAGAATGGAGGGGGATGGTGTTGAAGGGTTTTCTCAAGATTCCATGTTTGTTCAATTAAAAGGGGTGGGGGTCACGCAGTTAGCAAGCAGCCAAGGGAAACTGACACAAACGTATCTGGTGAGAAACTGTGGCACTAACATAACTGCAGTGAGAAACTGTGACACATCATGTCCTGAGAAGTACTTTTCAGGGGTAACCATCACTGTTGTGAAACATGATCTGGACCCGAGGCTAACCAGAACTTCCTTTGTTGCCAAAGGGTCATTATTTATCTACAGGAGCTTTTGGGCGGTATCGGGCTAACTGGAAAGAAGCCGACTCCCCCTCCCCATTACAACCAAGGGTGAGTAATGACGAATCTGTGTAATCGACAGCCGGAGAACCACAAATGATGATGGCTTGACGTAACCAAACCTTGGGGAGTGACAACCACAACTGGATGGAAAAGGCTAATTGAGTTAAATAAAGCTGAATCTATTATCTTTCAGCTGCCACACAGAAGACAGCCGCCACAATATTTAGAATTTTTAGATGGACCCCCAGGATCAAGCCTGACTTGCACCTTCACTCCCTGGATGGTCACTGGTCTCAGGGGCCTGGTAGTATGCCAGGAATCCTCTTGCAGCTTCTTTGTCTAACTGTTGTTCAGCTGCAGGCAGTTCTCTCCACATCACAAGACAAAATCCACTACTAGCTTCCTGTACATGGACTCAGCTCCACTGACGCTGCAGCTAACTGCATAATTTCTGCAGGCAGCTTGACTTTACTGTAGTGTTCGACTTGAAGTCCGTTGTGCAGTGAAGTGCTGCCTGTCCATAATCCAGGAGACTGTGTGGGCATCCACCTGCATCACCCTGGGCTTACTGCCAAGCCAGAGCAGCAAGATGGTGATGGAGAAGTCAAAGAACATTTTCCTGACTATGGTGCCAGCCTTTTTCAGCTGGGAGAAGGCTCTGTCAGTCATGTAAATCAAAGCATCATCCACACCTATATATTGCCTTGTAGGTAAACTGCAGCTGAGCCAGATGGTCAGTGGTCGGGGATCTGGTCTCTCTAAGGTCTATATAATGTGTAAAATGAGAAAATCAAATCTGTCGTCTTTGGCACTTTAGCCTCCTTCCACCCTCTTTGTTTGGGACCTTGACTCTGCAAGAGGTCTTCCATGTCTGCAGCACCTTTTTGATACTCAGGGAGATTGAGAACAGATGGTAGAGGCCCCAAGGAGATCACTGGAGCATCTCTTGCATCAGGTTCATGTATCGAGTTTCCCCAGCTCACTGATCAGCAGAAACAGGCAGTCTGGGAGGAGGTGTGGTGGTGGTAATGTCAGCTGTGGGGGGGTGTGGGGGGGGGGTATAAAGTTTGTATTCTCTGTATCTCCTGCTCAGTGCTCAGAGTTCATCCACTTTGTTGCCCCAAGAACAAACATTTCCTATAAATGACATAAGACAGGTAAGGTCTATATATTTTTCTTTCTTGTTCAGGACACCAGATCTTTCATGTTGGTGGTACCAGCACAGCTTCTGTGGGTGTGAAAAGGAGACTGGTCCAGCAGCTGTTTGTGTTTGAGAAAACCAGATCCCCTTCACCAGTAGTCTAATTGTGTACTGGATAAGCGGCAGAGAATATGGATGCCCATAGCAACCTACATCCTTTAGAGTGATATAATGGAAAAGGTATAGCACTCCAAAACCATTTAGGTTATGATGTCTTGACTCAGTTCAGTGACAATGGATATACAGACCATTCTATATAAAAAAGGCATTTTTAGATTCTGGTTTAATCCTGCTTCTGCTGGCAGAAGGCATATACACTGTGAGGCAGGCTGCTTCCAGGCTTGAAGTTTCTAAGACTGCAGTACACAAGAACAAGGAAACCAGCCAGGTAGAGGGCAGAAGCAAATTTCTAATGCCAGATATGGCCGTCAGTTATCCGGTAGTACAGTACCTAATAAAATCAGAGGATCACCCCAACTGACCTTCAGAAAGAATGGGAAACATTTAGTAGTGTGAAGTGCTTAACAAGCACCTAGAAGCAAGACTGAGGATCCATAAAGCAAGGAAGAAGCCCTTCATTAATGAGAAACAGAGAAGAACCAGGCTGGAGTTTGCAGAAAAATGTATATTTTACACAGGAGGGTAGCCATAAATTGAGAAATGAGTGAAAATGAAAATTTTGCTGTGGTCACTTAATTTTGTCCAGAGCTATAAAAGAGACGTCACCTAAACTCAGCCACAGAAAAAATAATAAAAAAGAAGATCCAGAGAGACCTCCTTAGGGTGATCCGGGGCTCAGCAATTCAGCTACTTCCATGTGTGATAATGTATGGAGTATCCTACTTACTAACATGACTACTAGAGATGCACCGATCCAATATTCAGATCGGTATGGTCACCGATCCAGACCTATTCGACGGATCGGGTATCAGCCATATGCTACGATCCGCATCCGATACTTACTTATTTCGTTTTTGGCAGTTTGTAAAAAGATTCCTATTTCTTGTTAAATCGATTTGTACAATCAATCGCACGACAGCTATATAAAGTATAAAAATTATATATTATATACATTTTATATTACAGCCAGACTTGGGACATTCGCGAGGTTAGGTTCCAGAACCCGTCGTGAATGAGGAGGATTCGCGGATGTTTGGTAGAGTCACTAAAATTGTAATATGTGTTTATTTCTGTAGTTTAAACCCTAAATATGACCCCAGTCATGATCCCAAAACACTTTAATTTCGTTTAAGTTAGTTTATTACATTACCTTTTTTTTTAAAAAATGTTTGATGTAAAAAGAGTACAGTATCACCTAACGGATATTTGTCACACTAGCACATTTACAGTACAGTATAATAATGTTACCCCTACTAATTCATAGAACACGGCATTGGCTGCCGTTTACTTTTTGCATGCACAGTCAGGTAAAATGAGTAAATGAACCCTTTTAGTGCTTATAGCAAAGCATCTGGAGAGGGAAACCCGGGACGCATTTGTTATGTATGTAAACAGGGGATCTTTCAAGAAATTTATCATTTTCGTGCGTTGAATTTACGTTAACGTGTACTTACTATTACAAAATAGTAACTTACCTGTTTTCTAATATTTATGTAACCATTACCGTTCCAAAGGGAATAAACTTCGGGAATGAGATTTGCATCTTCTAATGGTACAGTACAGTATGTATATAAAAAGGAACGTTTCCATAAGAAAGCCACATTTTTTAAGGGATTTTTTAAACTGATTTATATTGTATGTCTTGAAGTTTCCCCCAAAAAAACAGTAGAATCTTCATTAACTACATTTTTCTTACCAATTTTACACTTAAAACCATGAAAGCTGTAGGATTTTTCAAGGATTTTGCAGATGTGTGAAAAAAAATCGCAGATGCAAATTAGTTCGGTTCCAATTAAATTTTCGAGGATTTGTGAATTCGCGAATCACGAAGGGCGAATGCACGAGGGCTGACTGTACATTAAAATATTAAAGCAAAAGGAGCTCTTGTATTAGAATCTGTATCGGTATCGGCTGTTGTGTATCAAAATCGGATCGAAACTGAAAAAATGTGGGTCAGCCAATCCCTAATGACAACACTGAACCCTAACCATTCAAGAAGGCATCACAGAACTATATTTTTGCATCACTTTTTTTTTTTAACACTGACCGATTAAAATTATACTCTGATAAACGGGGGTGCTCTTTCTCCAGAAACAGAACCTATGTGGGTGAAATAACCTATGTTCTGTATTTAAATAACAACAATAATAAATAAGAATAAGAACGATGTGCTGGATCTACAGCCAATCTAGGAGTGTGGCAGACACATAGCTATGCTGTGTTAGCTCGTTACCGTTCCTAAAGTCTGATGGTAGCCACCAAGCTTGTTATGTACACACTATGTTCTGAATAAATATTTGTCACAGCATTTATAACTTTTGTTTGAATAGGTAATACTGCCAGCAGAGACCTTCTGAATTTCTATCAATAGGCAAAAATGCATTTCTGCCAAACAAAACTGATCTTCAGAGCAATAACATTTGATCAGAATTGCGTGAAGTATCTTTCTGATACAATATCCCACTGCAGTCGCACTCACTATATTTTTTTTTATTTCTGGCTATACTGCATGACCAAAATGAATGTTTTGGCGACTGTGAGGACAGATAACAGTAAATTTGGGGGATTAAGTGGTTATTCTAAAAGGAATGTATATATTTTACCTTGTCAAACTTCTTACCTAGTAGCAAGCATTTATTCAGACAGTGTCTTCCAGCAGTTTATGATTCCAGTCAATCAGTAATAAATATAAATCAAATCTTATCCTCAACACTACTCAATTAGCACATACCTTTCTGTAAAGAATATTCCCATTTTATATGCTCTGTAATGTCAGTTCAACCACAAAACTATCTACATGTCATAAAAATGTCCAATTTAAGACCGTGAATCAAGTAAAGGGGTGATTTATATGCTGCTCATCCCGCTTAAGAATACGATTACCATTCGTTAAACAGCTATCTTACATCTTTCTCTATTTGACAGAGGGTCCAGGTGCACAAAGTAGTTTTTTGAAAAAGAAGTCCTAACATCAAATGCAAGCCCTGCTGGTGTTTACAAATGATCTGTGAGTTCATCCTCAGGTTTCCGGCATGCAGAAAGGGTGCCGGAAAGATTTCTTCACTCAGATGCCTTATTTGCTCCCCTGTCACATGTGTGAGAGATTGTTAAATGACTTCTTCATGTGTTAATTGGCTTAGCTAATACAGATGCCTGTACATCACAAATGAGACAGTGAAAAATAATTATCATACAGAGAGACTAATGGACTTCCAAAGATAAAGATACTGCTGAGAATGTCGTGTTAAAATGGGAATCTTGCATCAGTTTCAACACCACTGTGTTTTTTTTATGTTAAGAAAAGCAAAACTAAGTCTCCTGTTTTTTGTTGGACTGCACCATTAACAAGCAACCTCAGCCTTGAAGAAAACTCACTTGACCTGTGCTGAGATCAGCTCAACAACCGTAAACAGAGGTGCAATTGTTCCAAGTACATTTAACTGAGATGGATGTACCTGAAAGAGGTAATGTTTTTTCAAAAGCCCTCTGCCCCCTCCCCCCCCAGCCAGAAACAGAACCACAACTCTGTCAGAATGTCAGTACTATCAGTGTGATATCAGCTTAATCAAACAACAACAGCAAATCAGTATATGTCATGCATATGCACAGACATGGTATAATATCAAGAACCATAAACACACATCTTCCACTGCTTTCACTGCCAAGCCTAACTGAACTCTATGTTTGAAATGAAAGGTGGTATTAGTAGGCAAAATGTTGCAGAGAGGAGCTATAGCTGACAGCAGAGGGAATTGCAGTGACCACTGCTAATGTTGGAGCAGCACCATTTGGAGCTTCCTGTTAGAGGTACCATTAAAATAATCAGTATCAGGTAGGTTAGAAGGAGAAGTGAGTTGGAAGGTTTAGTCAGTAGGGTCAAATGGATGGCATAGGATTAGAAGTTTTATTTTAAATATTCATTTAAAAGGTTTGATTGGAAGGATGGGTTAGACGTTTCAGTTAAAAGGCTCTCGTATGCATTAGCATCAGGGTGGCTCAGTGGGTAGAATTGCTGCTTTATACCCCCTGGGGGTTCGGACCCCACCTCCTCTGAGTTTGTGTGTGGAGGCTGCATGTTCTGCACATTTCCCCTGGGTTCCCTGGCTACCTAACACAGTCCAAAAGCATGGAGATAGGCTAATGGATGTTTCACACAGTGTGTGATTGTGAGTGTGTGCCCTGTATCCCCCCTATGGTGACCTATGTCTGGCCCCCTGTGTAAATCAGGGAGAGGATCCAGGCTCAGCAAGACTGCACTGGAAAAGCATTGCTATGAGAAACTGAGGGATGGACCGATATCTCCAAATTAATTAGAATCCTTGCAAAAGGAGATAAACGATTAGATAAACGATTATTAAATCAGAGGCCATAATATTAATACCAATAGCTTCTTTGATAATATTTTTCATGTGTCACAGGCATGTTATCTTCACTTTGTTTACATTTCCATGGCACAGCTGACTTAAATGCGTAGGTGTGGATGGAGCTCTGGGTTTCTGCGAGTCGGGGCCTGAGTTGGGGGGGGGGGAGGTATAGAGGCAGACTCTTAAAGCAGGAACTGATGGAGCCACCTTGAAAAACAGCACAGCATGGAATTAAACCTCTGAGCCCTGACCTCGAATGGGAAGTGAATCCTATTCAGTAAACACATCTTTTTCTGAAAAGGGCAATCAGACACACACAACAAAGCAGAAGCCACTTAAATCTCTCTATTCCTTTCCATGTTAAATACCCTTAACAGCCTACCCCAGTATAGCCGCTTTGTCTGCCGAGTGATGTGGGGGGGTT
>JAODKC010000048.1:6816418-6831192 GCA_026777985.1 Mormyrops attenuatus | reverse complement strand
ACCTGCGAGTTGGGGGACACACATTCACAGAAGGGCTGAAGAGATTACAAAAGCGGGAAGAAGCTGAGTCACACCTGTTTTTCTTATTCACTGGAGCCAGATGCATCAATTATCCTTGCATATTTTTTCCAGGGAACTAAACCTGGTCTTAAACCTGTCAGTAAAAGAAATCTTTCTCTATATACACCGGGTCATTTATGAGGTCAGGATCACTCATTAAAAATCAGCACCTGGTTTCATGCAGGGGTAAAAATGTATGGGACCACTTTACCTGAGGGGACACAAATATGAAGTAGTAACTCAGTTAATACTGAAGTACAAATCATAAACAAAGATACTAGCTACTTAAGATACTGTCAATGCATCATAATTCATTAATGATGAACAAACATGAGATCAGTATTTCAAGTGTTATTCATTATTCATTCAGTAGTTCTTTCAGTTCACAAAGGTTTACAGAATTAGACATTGTAATAACAAATATAGTAATTTGTTTACATAAAAGCCATGTCACGATTCAGTAATGATGATTCAAAATGAGGTTAGTATGTAACTGTAATCGACTTAATTTGTGGTTAATCAGTACATATGCAATGGCATAATTCTACATTATTTGTGGCTCCTCAAGTAAAGTGTTACCAAATAATTTTTTTAGTACTCTGTTGTTAGGTTAGGTTGCTGTAGGAAATGTCACTAGGAGAGGCGAACAATGCATATTATTTCAGATTCCTGTCACAGATGAATTCAGGTCCCATTTACCTTGACAAATGTTAGCCCGTTGACAAACAGCCACAAGAAGGTGTCAGCATTTCTGTGCATGAAGTTGACAGAAACTGCTAAGGATGGTGAGACCAGGCCCCCAACAAATGCTATGCTGCTGGCACACGCCAACAGAAGTATGTAACAAAAACCCCTCTGTGCTTAAAATGCCTTGGGCGTCACACGGACGATTAGGATGAGAAACAAATATGGAGCAGAAGAAATGCAAATGAACATTTCTGTATGCAAATAAACGCAGATGAGCGCTTCATTTACAAAGCACACAGCCAGCTTACAGAGAACCCAAAGGTCCCAGATGTCAGACACTGATTAATATCTGGCCAATCTATAAAACATTACCAGGAAACAAATGTCCTTCATATATCAGCATCATCCAGCGAGAGGTGCCGTGGGACTAAAGCCTGTCCCAGACAGCACAGGGAACATGGCACTGGACATCATGAACAAAGGAACAATTTAGAGATGACACATTTTAAACTGCAGCCAGAGGAGGAACATCACATGAACATGCAAATTCCTCATACAGAGGGGGCTGGGATTCAAATCCATAACCCTGTAGATGAGAGGTGACACTAAACAAACATTTCTAATTTCAGCAAATTACAGCTGAAGTAATCTATTCCAGGGTCATCCAAATGATGTGGATGTTTCCAAAACAGCAGAACACCGATAACAGATATAAAAAATACACATTCACTGCCCACATTATCCAAGACACATTTAAAACCCCATGCGCTCAGCGTTTTCCTCTCCCAGTGGTTTCTGGCACATTTAAATATTTCCAGTTACAGCCTAATTTCTCATTAGGCTGAAAAATACCTATTCTAGAATTACACTCATTAAGTGCTTCAACTCTTTCAAAATCTAAATAAATTCCTCTATCTTAGCTTAAACAGATTTGAATGCTCATTTCAGACATTAATCATGCCAATGAATTGTAATGAATTTTGTTTATGGTAACGGGACTTTAACAGCACCTAAGTAAGTTTAGCACATCTTGACTCCGGGGTTCTTTGGCAAATGGTGTTGAGGGGAGTTTGGCAGAGTGTGATGAAGAACGCCGGGAGATCCATGTGCTTGGTTGAATGTTGCCCCCTCCCCTGAGCTCACCTGCCCATGCTGAATCCTGCCAATCAAACCAACAGGTCAGGTCAGGTTGGGGATCATGCACTGGTACAGCATGTTGCTGCATACTCACAACTCAGGACCGTGGTTGGGTAACCCACAGGCCAACACACGGTCCAGTCCCACCCTCCAGAAATGGCTGTGTATCTGCTGCAGCCAGGTGTTATGTGGGCGGCCCCCTGGCCTGGTCCAGCTGCTCGGGTCCTCAGCAATGACGATCCTGCAAGCCCGATTACCCTCAAGGTATCGTGTCACATGGCCGTAGTGCCTTAGCTGACGCTCCCTCACAATGCAGGTAATGTACCTCATTCAGGACTCCCTGAGCAATCACTCATTCAACACAAAGTAAAACCAGTGGTACCCAGGAATTCTCCAAAGAGACACAGTACCAAAGGAATCCAACCTTTCTCTCAGGTCACTGGATAGCATCCATGTCTTGCAGCCATACAGCAAAACAGGAAGCACCGAGACTTGGACCTTTGTCCTCTTACAAAGAAATTGGGAGCTCCACACACCCCTTTCCTCATGACTCCCCATGTTCTTCTAATCTCTCTGCTGACTTCATAGGAAGGGTCACTAGAGACATGAATGTCAATGCTGAACCTCTTGACGTGTTCGACATTCTCCCTGCAGACAGACACACTACTGATAACTGTGCCCAAGACATCATTAAAGGTCTAGATTTTGGTTTTTATCCAGTACACTCACAAGCCCAGACACTCAAGACTCCTTGCTCAGTCTCTCAAGAGCTCCAATCAGGACCTCCATTGACTCCATGAAGATCACAATATCAGTTCAATTCTTTATTGTCATGTGTAGAGGTATCAGTACCATGTACAATGAAATGCTTGCTTGCATGTGCTTCTGCAGACAGTGAACATAGAGAAGATGACAAAAAATGTATAATGACAAAAATGAGTAATGAATGTAATGATGAAGTGAATATAAATAAGTAAAGAAATAAGACCAGAATCCTAGGAATAAATAGAGACAGTGGCAGAAGTATATGTGCGGGTTGCAGTGGAGGTGCCACAAGGTTACTGATTGTTCATGAGTCTGATTGCAGTTGGGTAGAAACTGTTCCTGAACCTGGAGGTGCACGTCCGAATGGACTCTAGTCGCTTCCCAGATGGGAGGAGGGTGAAAAGTGACAGTGCAAGGTGGCTGGGATCCCACCTGATACAGTTCAGTTTCCTGCGACAGTGTGTAGTGTGAATGTCATGGATCGCAGTGTGCCTGTGATCTTCTGTGCTGAGTTCACCATACGCTGCAGTGCTCTCTTGTCCTGAACTGAGCAGTTGCTGTACCAGGATGTACACCTGTAGAATCTGCACAGGGTTGTTGGGGACATCTGGGCTTTACTCAGTCTCCTGAGGAAGTAGAGGCGTTGTTGTGCCTTCTTGACTATTGCCGCAGTGTGACTTGACCATTTAAGGTCATCAGTGAGGGTGACTCCAAGGAACCTAAAGCTGCTGACCTGCTCCACAGCCTCACCTCCGATGTAGATGGAGCTGTCACAATCATCTCCTTAGTTTTGCCAACGTTGAGGGTGAGGTTGTTGTCCTGACACCAATCTGCCAGGAGTCTGACCTCCTCCCTGTAGGCCGTCTCATCATCCTCGCTGATCAGAGCTATTACGGTGGTATCATCAGCAAACTTGAGGATGGTGTTAGAGCTTTACTTAGCTACACAGTCATGTGTGTAGAGAGAGTAAAGCGGGGGGGGCTCAGCACACCGCCCTGTGGAGTGCCAATGTTGATGGTGATGATGGAGGAGGTTTTTCCACCAATACGCACTTGCTGAGGTCTGCCAGTGAGGAAATCCAGTACCCAGTTGCACAGTGAAGAGCTAGTGAAGAGCACAGTGAAGAGTGAAGATCATTGGCAAAGTCAAGACCAATGAATCTTTCTTCACCAACAGTTGCCCCACAGCCGCTGGACCCCTGAAACCTGCCCAACACCCAGTCCATGCAAGCACTTAACAGTAGGAGCAAGAACAGTCCCCTGATGAACCCCAGAATCAATTGGGAAGAATGCAGAGGTTTGCCTCCACTCTGCACAGCACCCACAGTACCATTGTACAGGCTGGCCATGACGTTCAGCAACTTCAGAGGAATCCCACAAAGTCTCAGGATGTCCCACAGGGCAGCTCAATCAAAGTCAAATGCTTTACA
Source organism: Mormyrops attenuatus (assembly GCA_026777985.1). NCBI lineage: Eukaryota > Metazoa > Chordata > Actinopteri > Osteoglossiformes > Mormyridae > Mormyrops > Mormyrops attenuatus. The sequence goes on along the minus strand of JAODKC010000048.1, from coordinate 6,827,114 downwards.
AAAATCGACAAGGACTGCAAAGAAACTCTGCTGATATTCATGTCTGAACTTGATGAGAACCCTCAGATCCAGGATGTGGTAGACTTCTAGGGTGTAAAACTGGACAGCTCCAGTCACTAGTAGGCCAGCAAATGATCACGGATCCTATTGAGGATGACCCTAGCAAGGACCTTTCACAGCACTGAAAGCAGTATTATCTCTAAGCTGAATCTTCAGAGTAGCAAGAGCGAGTCTGTGGTCAGAATTCACAAACTGGGCACTCATGTAGACCCATGTAGGAGCCTCCAACGTCTGTCCAGGAGGATGTGATCTCTCTCTTTCGCCACACTACCAGTATTGGAGTATCAAGTCCGACGATGTGGCTAGGGCGCTGGAATCAGGATCCACTGACCTATAGCCCCTGACATTTTGTGAAGGTACAGTTAGGTCCATATATATTTGGACAGTGACAAAGTTTTACTATTTTACCTGTTCATTGAAATATATTCCAATTGAAGTTATACAATGGGCATGGACATAAAGTGCAGACTCTCAGATTTCATTTTAGGGTATCCACATTCAAATTCAATGAAGGGTTTAGGAGTTTCAGCTTGTTAACATGTGCCACCCTTGGAGAAAAAGCAAAGAAAAACTTTGTCTCTGTCCAAATATTTACGGTCCTGACTGTACATGGAGTAATTTTCACCATAGTCGCGAGACCCTTGGGGACCGACACAATCCATATAGCCAGCCTTGTCAGTGGCAGTGATCGCCTATGACCAGAGATCAACAACCGATAGAATTTGACATCACTCACTGCAGTTGGAGCATACACCGAGACAACAGACTAGATACCCAGAGAGTGTGTTAGCCTGAGCCTCATAATACGCTCGTTGAAAGGACTGACATCGGACATCATCAAGAGGAGTTGATCCTCCACAGCAACAGCTACTCACTGAGTATGGCAGCCATCAGGGCGACCAAACATATAATAGGTGTACTCACCTACGGGGATCTGGCCACTCCCCGGTATGTGTACCTCAGAGAGTGCCACCACTGAAAAGCACAGTTTATGAAGCTCCTCCGACAGCAGAGGAAGATGGTCACCATGCTGGAGAGAGAAGACATTCCATGCGTCTACCCAGATGGGCCGCCTCAGATTGGGACCCGAGTGCTGCTGTGCAGCAGGTGATGCTTCAGCACCACACCAGTACTGATTCCCAACAGGCCTGACCCCATTGCATTTCCGTGTCATGATAAATATCGATATTGTGATCATCTTTGAAAATACTGTGATATTTTGAGTGATAATATTTGAAGATCTGACACAATCACTTTCAGATGTGATTCCCAGTAAATATCTTCCACCTCCTTCTCCCAAGTTTGAGGTTGCAAAAAAATACTGTGCAATTGATGGTAAATCATACTTGAAGTTATTATTATTGTAATATTTTAGAGGGAAAGAAAGAGGGAAAGTTTTGTTTAAAAAAATTACTTGTAAAAGTCTCCACATATTATGCATTAGATTTGATAACCAAATGCTGAATTCAAAGTAGTGTCTTTACACCTAAAGAAAGTTTTATCTTTTTCAGAAGAGCAGACACCTGCTCAGTGAAGTCCTTGGGTATCAAAATCAAAGCAAAATGTGCGGAAATTGGGTACCATGTAGCTACAGAATATGAGTTTGAAAACCATGTTTTCTATCCTAAAAGCAAGCTTTTATGTTTTACAGGAGAACAACACACAACTGCTGATTGTAACCCCAGCTCAACCCTAGAATGGCAATAGAATGTTATCCCCATGTCAGCAGGAACTGAGATTTGCTCAATAGTAAAAGGTATGTCTATTGTTCATTTTTAAATTATTATTATTACTGGAAGTATACATTTATTTACCTTTTTGTGTGAAACTATAATCTTTTTAACTAAAAAAAATGATCCACAAGTCACCGCCTCAGTTCTCAGAAACTATCATAGGTGAACTGAGGCGTTTGAAAAGTACAGAGATTTTCAGTCAACTGGACTTCAACGGGTTGGTGCCGACCCGTGTCTTAAATCATCCATAAAATACCCTCAAAACAATTATTTATCATCCAGTTTGTTTCTAACCTCTTGGTTACCTTGTTAGGCTTCCTTATCCATGAAAAGATTGGTCTTAATATTTTTGTTGTGGCTTTCTGGACCTTTCCTTTGACAGCATACCTCTCGTTTTCAATAAAAAATAATGGTAAAATAAGCCTCAAGTGAATTAAATAAACTGAATTGGTCTTACCTTGCCTTACATGTCTGGGCATGCCTTGCCTAGTGAAAATGTTATTTATTTATTAATTTTGTTTAAATAGAGGTTCCTGATACAGTACACAAATTTATGTGGTGCTTTTGTGCATTTTAGACTTAAAAAGGGGTCGGTGCCGACCCCAACACCAGAGCTGTTATAATCTTGACCCGAGCGTTTATAATTTAGTGGGTTTTCTTTGTTTTTTTTTAAATAGAGGTTCCTGACAAAGTCAAAAAGCCTTGATGCAGTAAACAAATTTATGCGGTGCTTTTAGGCATTTAAAACTTACAAACGACCCTAACACCATGGGAAGGTTAAAAGCATGCAACAGTGCTACGGAGAAAGAAATTCAAGATACAAATGGGACAACATGTGATATGCACTTGACAGAACAGAAACAAAACAAATCTTGAAATGACTGCTTCCGTATGCCACAGAACCTATGTTGTTTTTCAGTGAATAAAATGAATGAAAGAAATGTGTGTGTCATTTACATTATTCAAGGAGCATTTAAATTTGATATTTTGAGGGTATCTAGTGCTTATCAAGTTGACATAGCACTGGTATTTAATGCTGCAATAACATTTGTTATCAAGGCAATGGTGAAAGATTATGTAGGTTCATCTTTCAAATTCAACATTCAAAGAAACGCTATGCAACACTACGACACAACACTAACACAACATTTTCACAACACAAAATGTCTGCTGGGTAAATGCTGCCAGATTGCCCCAAAATATGTATTAATGATAATTAAATAATAAAATATTGAAAAATATTATCGTCATTCTCCATACTGCTGATCCAATGCAGGGTTCTATAGTAGGAAGCATAGGACATAAGGAAACGGAAAGACCATGGAGCGGTTGCCAGTCCACTGGGGGGTGCACACTCACACACATATGGTCAATTAGGGCCACCAATTTTCCCAACCCCACTAGAAGAGGACGCCAATGCAAACCACTAACACTGAGAGCACGGAATGGGAACTCAACCCCGGGCTGTAAAGCCAAGGGGCATCCCACTGCAACACCTCCATTAATAGACACTCAAAGTCAATTTGCTCTGTGTTACACTCACAGACACTAGCAGATGGAGCAAGTTACACAGGGGTGGTAACCAGCAGAAATGTAAATTAAGGAGACGGAATGTTTCCTTGGGGAATAAGTATTAATTTAGTCAGGTTATACGTTTCCTATCCATACAGCACGTATTAGGCTGGGAAGTAGACAAACTCAGAGAGAGCAATCAACGGCCTGTGAGGACAGCTGAAGGAATTCGAGCTCATGATAGAGAAGGAAGTGACTTCATCAGAAGGGAAAATACTGTGTGATGTTTCATTTATAAATTAACGCCATTCGGTTGCTTTTATCTCACCAAGCATGACACTTTGAATTTACGGCAGCATTAACCCCCTGGCACCCATCAAAGTAATTGCACACCCCACAAATCTTACACAATAAAGGGCAGTTAATTCAATCATATAAATTTCAGTTGAAATTAAAGGGTAAAAAGCCTGGGTAAAGGACTTGTTTCATCTGTACTTTACATGCATAATTCTGTAAGTCAGTCTAATGTTAGCATTTCTCCCTATTACTGTGACAACTGAGAAACATGATGCTGCGCCATAGAGATGGCATCCGAGGAAGTTGGCACTTACTTGTATTGGGGGGAAAAGGAAGTGATGTCACTGTTGTTGAGCATCCATTTAAACTCCAGGGGCCAGCTACCCTCAGCCAGACAGGTCAACACCAGGCGGTTCCCCTCCAGGTGGATCTCAGAAAGGCTGGGCTCCGTCTTGAAATAGGGGGCCACATCTCCTGGGAGACACAAAGAGGGAAACTACTGCTAAGGCCAGTGGAAGATAAGCACTTCATTACAACAACAGATTGGTCTGTCAGCCCTGCTATCTCAACTTGGCTGAAAAAAAAGATGTACAGGTCTAACGGCACAAATTAACATTAAGAAACAGTTAAGAGTCCCCAAATATTTTCCCCCAGGGCCAAATTCCATCAGCCACACAAAGCACCAGGTCCACTACATCTAAAAAAATGCCAACCAGAAGTGGGGGAGAAATCAAATAGACTTGAATCAATTGTATTTTGGAGGGATGTGGACTGGAATCTGGCAGTTGGTGACCACTGAGTTAGAGTGAAAGATTCCATAATTAATCTTCGGCACATTCATCCAATGCTCCAAATCACCAACTGTAATTTCACATTTCAGTTTTCCCTGCAGAATCATGTTCCCAAACTTCAACAGAAGAGCCCTGCACAAAGGCTGCTTTGGACATAATCAGAGTTGGAGTGAGCTTACTGAACTTTACAGGGATTGAGCGGAGATGTGAAGCATTGCAATCTAACAGTTCACTTTTCAGCACCGGTATCTGGAGAGAGTTCACGGAATTATCACTATGTGATGTGAATAACTTCTTTATGGGCCCCTAATGGAGACTGAGCTCCTCTATTCAGTTTCTTATTTCTACATTCATGAAAGGGTGATGCATGCAGAGTTAAACTAGCAGGATGATGTCAGCCTTGCTGCATGGAGGGATATCACATTCACAGCTGGTCCTGAACATTATTCAATATCAGCAAAAACAGACTTCTCACCGATCGACATGACATGGTATATCCATGGTCGATGGACATGTTTTTCCTAAATCATGGACATGTGGAGCAGTCATGCAGATCATAGCTGATGGAGGGGCTGCCCTCCTCCCACAGGCCCTCAGGGGGGGTCAAAGACCAGCACACAGGATGGCAGCAACTTAGACTGATTAAAACATCTCACTGGAATTTCATTTCTAACCACACCTACAAGGCAGAGGCTGGAGACCAGTAATGACCACGAGGTTAACAAATTATCCTTATGATGATTTCTCAACAAGGCAGAACCACAACACAGATGTTCATTTCCAACAGAAAACCCACCCATACAGGGCATCAAACATACTCAGATCACGACATTTTCGATTGCTCAGAAAGTGTTTTTTGTTTTTGCATCAAATCTGGTTTGAAGTTGTGTAGCTATAGTACACTAAGGGAGCAAGGGGTTAAAAACTTTGAGAGAAATCCCTCAACTCAGTAAATCAAGTCAACCGTCTCTAAAATCTTAAACAGATAAACTGTAACAACAAAAGCACTGTACAGTAACCCACTATCAATGACCACTGGGAGAATAAGATTTAAAAATGCATCACAATTAGAGCAAACAATATGTACTGCTGAGAGCAGCTTGACTGTGAGAAATCTCTAGGTGAATATAAGAGAAACCTTTGGGCGGGGGGACTGATTTCTCATAAATCATTTCTATACTTCTGAGGTCCAGACATTTCCATCCACAGCTGATTCTTTCCTTTACAAACCAGCAAGAAGACTAAAAATACTTGGGGGGGGGGGGTGGTATGTTTACCTGGATCTTGTTGACATGAAATGGAGAGAGGGGCTAGTGAAGTTTATTGTTATGGTGTAATGATTTTGAAATTATCACGTGGATTCATATTCATGCAATGAAAGAACCTGTCACTACATCGTTGATGAGTTTCCATTTCAGCTCAGTGAATCTAAATGTAATCCTTTCATTTGCTATTGGGGGTGAAGCTACACCAGTCAACATTCAGGTACCAAAATCAGCAAACACAGAATATATCAGTCTTACTCAGGGAGGACATACACCAGTGGACCATATTCACAAAAACATCTGCTAATAGGCAGTAGGCCACGTATCATTGTTCAGGAAGAGGATGAGGCAAGTTAAGATGCCTGTGCTCAGTGATTTAAACACCCCCCTTAATCCAATGTGCCCTCTACAGTGCACTGCTCAATTCTCAACCCATGAGCAAAAATGCCAGTGACATGTACACTATATTGCCAAAAGTATTGGGACACCCCTCCAAATCATTGAATCCATGTGTTCCAATCACTTCCATTGCCACAGGTGTATAAAGGCAAGCACCTAGGTATGCAGATTAATATTTTATTCAACATAACCAAAATGCATACAGAACACTTTATTAAGCACATTTTGCAAGCCATTTACATTTTAATTAAGAATTCATATTACATAGTCTGGAATTTGTAGCAATGGTTTTCTTTTAGTTCCATGGTTCTTGATCAGGGTGTGTCACCCAGAGGCAGATGTCAAACTGGTGATTTCAACTTAATCCCCCATAAAACTGTGTGTCTGACTTGGTAAAACCTGGCATTGTGGCACCTCAAGGCTCTGTTTTGTTCCTTGACAGTGTGCTAGATGACAGGAGATGATGCACGCCACCGTCCCCTTAACCTGCTACCCCATTCTGCTCTAGGCATTCCCTCACTAACTTACTTTAACAAACCTCTCACCCCCCACTCAGTAGTTCTGCGAATGAAGGAACATATAGCATCGGAGATCAATAGCCCACTTGTTCCGCCTGGTATTAGCCAGGGTCAGTCAATTACTGATCTGCAAGATGAAATCTGTTCTAGTTTTTCATTGATCCCAGGCCTGAGAATCACCCCGTTGTGTCTTCTAACCCTCAAATTCAGACCTGTTTTGATCTCAATCTTGGTAGCAGTAATCCGGCATGGGTATGCAATAAGAATCGAATTCCAATGCTGTGACACTGGCATGCAATCACAGTCTTTGACAAATTACCCCAGTTCAAAGTTTATTAACTAACCTTCAAACTGACATTACACTGTTAATTAAAGTATAAACTATTCTTTCAAACAATGCTGCTCAGACCTTTAAAATCCAGGTAGTGGCATCCTTCACTAGCTCCCTTTTCTGTTTACACATAACATTTCTCCTCACCTTGCCTTAATCAGTGGTAACCCTACCTTGAAGGCATAATTGCATAACTTTGCTCTTTCCCAAGAAATATCATTCAAACTTCTGATCTCGACAATCAGGTTAGATCAGGATTTGTATTACTGAACTTCCATCCATCCACCCATCCATCCATCTACCCATCCACCTTCTTCCGCTTCTCTGGAGTCGGGTTGCGGAAGAAGCAGTCAAAGCAGAGATGGTTAGACCTCCCTGTCACCAGCTACCTCCTCCAGCTCCTCTGGGGGAATACCAAGGAGTTCCCAAGCCAGCTGAGAGATATAATCTCTCCTGCATATCCTGGGTGTACCCTGGGTTCTCCTCTCAGTTGGACACACCTGAAACACCTCTCCAGGGAGGCTTCCAGGAGGAATCCAAAACAGCTAACTAACTGCTGATGCTGCACTGATCCGCCTGTCGATCTCCTGCTCCCATCTTCTCTCACTCATGCACAAGACCCTGAGATACTTAAACTCCTCTGCATGAGGCAGTAACTCAGCCCGAACATGGACAGGGCAATCCATCCTTCTCTGGTTGAAAACCATGACCTCAGACTTGGAGGTGCTGATCCTCATCCCTGCCACTTCACATTCAGCCGCAAACGATCCCAGTGCATGCTGCGGGTCACAGCCCGATAAAGGAAACAGGACCAAAAAGCATCTACAAAAAGCAAAGACATGATCACCGAACCAGACCCCCTCTGCCCCTTGGGTGGGCCTTAAAATTCTGTCCATAAAGGTTATGAACAGAACTGGTGACAAAGGGCAGCCCTGGTGGAGTCCAACACCTACCAGGAACAAATCTGACTTACTGTTGGCAATGTGAACCAAACTCTCGCTCCAATTATACAGGGACTCAAAGCCTTGTACCAATGGTCCCTCTTACCCCATTCCCACGAAGCACGCCCCACAGGTCCCCCCGAGGGACACAGTCGTATGCCTTTTCTAAGTCCACAAAACACATGTAGACTGGTTGGGCAAACTCTGATGAACCTTCTAATATTCTTGTGTGGGTGAAGAGCTGATCCAGTGATTATGAACAGGACAGAATCGGCATTGCTCCAAAGTTCAACCAACAGACAGACCCTCTTCTCCAGTACCCTTCCCAGGGAGGCTGAGGAGTGTGATCCCCCTCAAGTTGGAACACATCCTCCAGTACCCTTTCTTAAAGACTGGGACCACCCCTGTCTGCCAATCCAAAGGCACCGACCCCAACCTCCACGCAATGTTGAATAGGCATGTCAGCCAAGACAGCCCAACAACATCAAGACCTTTCAGGATCTCAGGGTGAATCTCATCCATCCCTGGAGCCTTACCACTGAAGAGTTTTTTGACTACTTCAGTGACCTCAGCCCTAGTAATAGGTACGTCCTCCTCTGAGTCTTCCAACTATACTTCCTCCAAGGAAGGCATGTCCTTCAAGTACACCTTCCACTGCATGACTATATCCCCATTTGAGGTCAACAGTATGGCTGGGCATTGTTCAAAATGTTTCGATCCCAGTACCAGAATGATACCTTGATTTCGATACTGGTTCCTGAACAATACTTCTTTCAATGCCAGTACCTTTTTAAATCAATTTCAACAAAAACAATAATACATTAAACATTACAGTACAAATCTTTTATTTGAACAAGTCATTTTGTTTATTATTAGTTAGTTACTTGGAGATCGATTGCAATCATAACGGGACACAGTCTTTTATTTATATTTTACTTATACGACCCACAACATATTTATAATTCATAAATAAATCTGGCCAGCAGATCAATCTTTCATTTTTCACAGAATAAAAAATGATGTAACGTTATCCCACTAATATGGCTGAGATGCTAGTATGGCTGGGATGGGAAACGGGAGCATTCAAAGTGTGCTGTATATAATAATTGCATCATAACATTCTTATATATATACAGTATATTTATTGTATAATGTAATGTATTATTTGATATTATATTTAATTATATTTTTCTCATCTACAGGCTTTCTTATCAGGTCTTTTTGTATTTTAACCTAATTTAACCTAAACTGCATGTTTTAGAGGAACCCCAAATTACTCACCAATCGCAATATGAAGCGTAGGCCTTGCGAGGTTGTTTTATCATCTGGTGCTGTTCGTTCACTCCTTTTGAGGCAGCGAGCGACACTAACTTGCGGCTTTCTGAACGTGCACACCTAAGCAACTCTGATCGTAAACTGTGCAGGATGGGCTCCGAAAAGTACACAGAGCATGTTTGAAGCAGATACAGAGGATGCTTCAGATGCATACAGAGGATATTTGGGAAGGCGGCCATTTTCTTTTACATGGAGCAATGTCAAGTGTCCTACAGTAAGCGTTTCCAGATCAGGTCATTTACAGCTAAAAACATGTGTTTTTTTCTGACCCTGCTAATACTGCACGTGTCATGACTTGTTGTAATACATGACTTGTTGAGCACGTTTCCCTTGGTAATGTTTGACAGAAAAAACATGCTATATAAATAATATGATTAACTTTAGTCAGCAATAACAGCTCCTAAAGATCCTGACTGCACTTTCCACTCACTCTTCCAGAAGTAGCTGTACTGTAGTAGCTAAGAATATACAGTATCTGTGCAAATGTCCCATGTGACAGGACAATGTGATTTTCACATCTAACACATTTTACAAATTTGGTGGCTTAATCTTTTCCTGACAGGACATTGTTAAAGATTTTATTTCACCCTTGAAATCGTCGGTTTTGCTACTTCATGCTTTGATACTGATGTGAATGTAAAACGTCCATAGTACTAGGGTAGCCGATTGCTACATTTCCATAGATGTCATGCTGCACATATCAGTAAACAGAAAGCACTCAGGTTTCGTGCTTAAATCTCCATACTAAAAAGGAAATATTTTCCTCCAGCAGCTCTGGGACTGCAGGAACATTACTGATGTGCAGAACGTCAAGGTACTTAGCAGGTGTCGGGTGAGCTGTGGCGCAAGCTCCTGCTGCTGTCACATGGCTGACGAGGAGTCAGATTTCCTACAGGGATCCTGCCGGCAGTTTCCGTACGTCCTCTATGCTGCTGGCATGGCAGGTCTCAGCTTTACCTGGGGATGCCTACCCTGGCATCTGTTTATTATGAGGCAAGTTCTTCCTGTCATGCTGTGGGGCACACTCACACATCAGTACCATGTCCGGAGACCACTCAGCCCGGCAGTCCACTTTCAGTCCAGCAGAGCATCATGGTCATGGATATTCAAATCCACTGACTGGCGTTATCCTTCAATTAAATAAATATGGTTACTAATAAGAATAAGTGGCTAGATGATGGATGGATATTCACTTACAGTAATTTCATATTTTTGTCACTTCACGCCCCTTTGGTTTGATTGTGCCAAGATGATTGCAGTGAGTGAAGGCCACTGTAAACAAAATTTCAGAAGTGCTACCAGTGGCCTTTGACTTGTTGCCAGGCAGGAATGTCAGGCCTCGGCTCTCCCCTCCGTTAACAGCATTACCTGCAATAAAGCCCCTGGGAATCGTACTCTGCCACGCAATGACAATGGTGGGGGGGGGGGGGGGGGGGGCCCCGCAATTATTAATGGGGAAGCAGGAAAATTTGGAAAAAATGTAAAAAAAAAAAAAAAAAAAAAAAATAAAAAAA
>JAODKC010000048.1:6804489-6816318 GCA_026777985.1 Mormyrops attenuatus | reverse complement strand
CCCCCCCCCCCCCCCCCCCCCCCCCCCCCCCCCCCCCCCCCCCCCCCCCCCCCCCCCCCCCCCCCCCCCCCGCAGCGAGGATGAAGGGGGAAGCAGGATCATGTGGACAGAATGTAAACAAACTAACAAACAAATCCATTCTAAATACCTCCAATACTAATGCTAGCTAAAAAAAAAACAATCATTATTAGGTAGTTAAATTATGAAGGATTACTTTAATGACAAAGGATACTGACGAACAACAATGTGCCCTTCTGTAAAAAATGTATAGCACCCCATTAGTGGACAGAAAATAAAATGTCTTCTGATGCATAATGTATTCTCATAGTCTCCAACCAGACTCCTAAATGCCAACCACAAGTAAGACGCCAATCATTCCACATAATGTAAGCCTCTTTTGTCCAGCATGGCAAAAGGCTGCTTTACAATGTTGGAGGAACAATCAACGGCCGAAACAACTGAAACATTGTCTTTTAGGGGAATTAGAATTCTCAATTACAGACCTGACTTGAAAGGTTAGGCGCACTGAGATGATTCATCTGGAAACATGTCCATGTGGTCAGAATTGGCAGGGCTGTAAGGAACTAAAGCCCCACCCTGCATTGCTGTATGCCATGTGACCAACAGCCCGTCCATTGCACTTCCATTCAGAGGACCTGGAAGGCCATTAACGTCACACAGACAATATCTACATGGAACTGAAAGTGACAACATACTACTAAAATTCTGTCACATGACTGGAATCTTCAGATCTGGGAGAAATGGGTTTTGATCAAAAATAACTTTCTTCATGGCATTTTCCAACGAAGCCTTTAGCAACCATCCATCCGTGTTCTATGCCTGCTTGTGCTATACAGGGTTGCAGCGGCAGGAAGCCTATCCCAGAAGCTATGGGCAAAAGGCATTAAACGACCCAGGATGGGGTGTCAATCCATCGCAGCCCATTAGCAACCAAAAAGGAAAAAGCACATCATTGCAAACATCTTCTGCCCCAGAAAGAACACGTAGATGTGCTTGGTTAATTGATACCACAATGTGTATATCACAGTAATGTAATGTCTACACTCATATTCTGCAGCCTAAGCAAATCAAGCAGATACATCTTCAGGTAAAATTAATAGTAATAGTATTAATTACCCTGCCTAGAAATAATACCTTTAATTTTCGACCTTTTGGCTATTTATCCCCTGCAATCAGGCTCCACTTAGACAAAAAACTGGGCTGAGCTGACCAGGCGGAGCTCGAGTCGTTGGTGGCCCCCCTGGATCGACGGGGCCCTTAAACAATGTGGAGGGGATGCGTGTGGCCCTTCAGGATTAGGGGCAGAGGCTACATGGTGCGAATGAAGGCTGTCCGAGGGAGAGGCGTTTGTCAAGTGGTTTTTCAGCCACCTCCTCTGTTCCATGGACAGACACTCCCTGCGGCCCCACGCCTGTCACGATGAGCAAAAGCTGTTATCAGGCTCTGCTAATTTAAAAGCTACAATTGGTAGTGACATTGATCTGGTTTAAATGAATGAGTCACTTCAGAGATGTTTGGAAGGACATAAACTTCTCAATACAGCTTGCTAAACTGTTTCCAGCAAAGTAAAAGCTCTGAAGGCCTAATTATCACATACTATCTAATGTCACATAGAACAGAACCCTCTGATGAATGACAAACATTATGACCACAATACGTTAATTATTAAATCATTCAGAATACTCTATTCTATGGATATTTGTTTGAGAAACGCAAAACTGTAGAATGAAGAATGTAAAAAAAATAAATGCTGAATCACAATAGCATGTAAATATATATAATGAGTCAAAGGGGGGAAGTGTGTGTTTATGAACACCAAAGGGGTCAAAGGTCATGCAGCATGTCTGTACTGTTACAGGACACAGGGAACCCAGGAGGCCATTGTTAGCGTGCCCCCCACCCATCTGGGTCAGGCCATCTTCAGAAACAGCGCTGCTGAAGATGACTGAGAAACCCTTAATTACACACAGCTTCTCAAAGCGTATCTGTGATTTTAATGGAAGCAATTAAGAACCCTTTACTATCAGCCTGTCAGCAAAGAGACATAAAGGCAGATTTGGCAGCGACTCTCTTGGTCAAGTGCTGGGGAGAAGGTAAGGGGAGGGCAGGGTGTCCTTGGTGCTAAGCGCTTCCTGAATGTCATGTTTCATCTCAGCGCTGTGCAATTTTTCAGTTTGATTTCTGTTTGTCAATAGGGAGCTTTTAAACACTTATGGAATGAAGGAAGCAGCCAAAGGCCTTGATTTCATCAAAACACAAAAGCCTTTTTTTTAACTGTGAATAACAACACTATTCTTTTTTTGTTTGTTTGTTATTTATACCACTTCTCAGATTCAGTTGCTGACAGCCAAACATTATTTCTTCTGCAAAGAGCATTACAATCCATCTACCGCTGGCACATCATCTTTATTCATACATATATGTTTTATATACAAAAGGGTTCTTGTGTAACTATGTTTAAAATTACACAACTTCATAATAATGCTAAATATCCTGTTTTTATTTTCCAACGAGGGGGGAAAGAAGGTTTAAAATATGTGACACTTGAGCAAAATGAGAATCTTCAGTTTGTATGTATATTAGGCTTAGGCTTAATGATATTATTGGTAACTGATGATAAAAAAATAACACGGTGTCTGTTATTGTAATTGACCAACGACTGACGCCCTGCTTGTAGACTTAAAGTTTGTGTCAAATGTATTAATTTACTTTAGACCAGTGGTCTAAAGCTGTAGTACATGGGGTCCCCTTAAGCAGTATAAGAAGGTATCAGTATATATAAAGGGCTCAGAGTGGCCACCCCTCCAGCCCTCTCAAGGCTCCAGACTAACTGGTCCACTAGTAACACTAGTGCTCCTTATTGATTAGGAGCATCAGCACATAATTTAGACGCACCACTTAAATCAACATGCAATGCAACACATTCAGATTTTTTTTCCATCTTAACTAAAGTGAAGTAGTGCTTAAGAGAAAAATATTAAGTTAAATGGTGCTTTTTAAAACAAACAGCAAATATTACATTTACAAAGGTAAACATAAGGTATGTGGTCAGCCACTCTTCTGTCAGTGCATCTGTCCCTGCATAGGTTATGCTTCAACTTGTTGTGGTTCCAAGTTCCTAGATTGCTTTCCCACTGCACATCAGGAACTGGGACCTTTATACCAAACAAGCATGGGAGACGTAAAAAGCTTCACACGTAACTTCACATGTAATTTCATACGACACTACACCACCACCCCAAAACAATGGATGACAAACAAGTAATTTTGTTAGTTATTTGTTAGTTACTGGGGGGGGTCAATCATGATCATAACAGGAGTGGAACTAATTTTCAGCCCGGGAGTTTTATGCCCAAGACCACCCCATTTGGTCTTTGTTCTGGAGGAACACTGATAAATGATGCCACAATTCACATTTTCAAGAAGAAAATAAATAACAAATAGCACTCTGAATTGTTCAGGTAGTAATTTTCAGTCCCGCCTGGTTTCTTTCCAAGATCCATTGTTTGAGAAACTTCCAGTGATTAGCAATAGCAAGCAATTAGTTGTGGCACCACCCATGCACAGTGTTCACTCAGTTCTAAATGACAAGCAATCACACTGACATTTGGTCCCCACAATGTTACGATGTTAGAAAAACCTGTTATTTTGACATACAGTAATGGGGACCATTTTTTCGGTCCCCCCCCAAGGGCAAATTCAATTTAATAAAAATCTGTGACTGCAATCAAAAAACTAAAAATGTCAAAAGGTTTGTATTTCGTTTGGATACTTATGGTTAAGGTTAGGGCTGGGTAGGCTTTAAGATTGTCATTGTTGGGATTAGGGTTTTGCATATAAAAATGAATCGGTGGTCCTCACAAAAATATGTAGACCCTATACAGATGTGTGTTTGTGTTTGTTTGTGGGTGGGGAGCATAACATTGCCCAGGCTTACTATATATATAGAAGTAAAAACAGCATTAACGGCTCAAATCATAATTCTGTACTTTGTAACTCAACATTAAACATGATAATGAGTGAACTGAATACCATCTGAACACCATCTTCCGCAGACTCGGGGGTTTGCCACCCCCCCAACCCCCCGTCATCACAAAAGTGTCAGCAAGACACTGGTCAAGGGAGTATCGCACAGTGAGCACCGCAATGGTAACAGCTCGTCAGAACATATTAACCCTTTATTTCCACCAAAGTGTAGGCTGTAACAAACACCTGAGCGTATTCTATCCCAGTGAAATGACATCTGATTTTCAGAACTAAGGAAATAATCACTCGAATAATTAAACCAATCATTGAATCATTACATGTTTTGATTGACAGCTCACAGATTACAAAAGAGCATATAAGGTGCCTGTAAACATTGGTGCTACCTATCCATCTAGGCGGTTCTGCTGGGAGTTGCCTAGTTTTGGAGATATTAGCTGCAGAAATGTCTTCTCTCTGATATAATGGGAATGAATAGCATTCTTTCTGTGATGTTCAAAACAATTCAACAGCAATGTCTCTTACCAGAAATCATGACCTGGTTACTCAAGATAATCCACAGACTTTGTAGTGAGCAGTTTAATGTAGGAACTGTTTTCTTCTACCCAACTCCAAAAACCAGTCCTATGACTGTGTGGAAGATATCTCTAGGGTGCTTGTGCTTGTACCTTGTGCATAGTGACACAATTGGTGTCCCCAGCCATGCCTGGCGTGTGACCTGTGGCTCACGTGCAACAGCCAACTGCTGATTTGGCATTCTGAGTGGCAACACCATAACTGTGCTATATCTCTTACAGTGTTACTGCACCTGAAGGAAAAAATGTCATTTAAAGTGAACATACAGGTGATCCATACACTCTGTACATATTACAAATTAATACAGCCTACAGTACATGGCAAAAAGGCTGTATGATCCGAAACGTACTGGGGAGGGAAGTGGTACTTTCCTGGTCATTCACACTCTCATGCCCCCAAAGAGTGTAAAGTCATTCCCGGGGTCTCAGATATCATGGCTCAAGGTGGCCTTCACCTTTCCTCTCTGCTTTGAATGCGGCCATTGTTAAAGCCTTACGTGTTTCATATACCTGACAAGGAGGACAACTCATTTTTAAAAATTCATTATTTAAATCCATCCGTCAAGCATTTTCAGCCTTGAAGATGTAACTGACGTTCCAAACGGCCTGGGAGGAAAGGCTGCCTATCTCTCTCTGACGAAAGAGGAAGGCACTTTCCTGACCTAAGAGTTCATCGCTGTCACTCAGACACCTTACAGCTCCTTCAAACGCGACCTACACTCATGCAAAGAAGCACATATGAAGTGGCAATATAACGTGATCCGCCCGACAGCTTGAGTTCACTGCGCAGTCTCTGCTCGGTTTACGTGGAAACAAAATGCTTTCCAGATGCTGGGACACACTGTGAGAAACTCACATGCCATCTGTGGGATAGTGTCTGTCCTGAAGGAATTCTTCAGCTGTACAGCTGAGGCTCAGAACAGACATACAAGTAAAGACAGATATCCTCACTGACAACATATGTTTCACCTGTGCACCACTAGCAATAAGTAAAAACTGAATGATTGAATGAAGCACTGTTTAGTAATTAACGGCAAGCGTTAATGCTTCTTATGATTACACAGCTAGCATAAATGTTGTACAGATACTGGGGTAGTGTGGGGAGAGTGATGAAAGAATGGTGAAAGATGGAATTATTACAGTATAAGCATCAAGAAAAAATGCAAAATGAAGAACCAGAAGGAGGTGTTGGGTCACAAAAGGGGTGTATCTGAGGGTGGGTCAGTCTTTGGAGTTTGAGTGTTTGCACTCAAGTGATGAGGAATGAAACCTTCTTTGTCGCTACCTGATCTGTCCAGCCTACCCGATCCATTCCAGTTCATGTATAGTGTATATGTGCGCATGCGTGTTCCATGTTCAACTGAGCCATGCCCAGGCTCCCCTATTCAAGCAGTGTCAAACGAACTGGACTTTGGGGGTCAAATGTGCCCGGGCACGGTTGCCTAGGGTGAATACACCCTTAGAGTACTTGCTTATAATTCCTTAAGTTGCCTGCCAACATCTGGGGCGAAGAGCCTTTAGGCCAGTCTGATTGGTGCCCTGGGTGGAACAATGACAACGGTGACCCACAGTGAAGCAACAGGCCCAAAGGACTCTGAGAACAAACTTTGGATGGGTGTTGGTAAAAACTATTCAATTATTGTGTACTGATGTCTGGGACAAGGAAAGTGACTACTGCTGTAGGGAGATCTTCACTCTACAGTATAAGAAGGTTCACGGCTAAACTGAGAAGAAGTAAAGTGGGAGTTACACAGGTGAGAGTAATTATACACTTATCAATGGTTTAATGTGAAGCACAACAATTGGTGAGAATAACCAATCCCACACCTAATTTACAAGAAGTGGCAGAGTTAAAATTCCAGTCTGACTATGAACAAAAAAAGGCTGAAACTGGCAATGAGTCAGGAGCAGTACAGTGTAAGAATGAGGATGACTCATTTTAAAGGCATTTCACTAATAGGATTACAAAATTCCCGAGCGAGAAGACCCATTAGCACTGGAGGACACAGAGCTGGTGGTTGATTTAACAGCCGCTGCTAAGATGAAGCTACTGCAGTTATTTATGGAGGCTCTGGCCAACGCCAGGGCAGTGGTCACATCTACCATAAACATTTGCAATCCTCTGGCTCTGGGTTTTGCCCCTTTAATCATCTGCCGCGAAGCCTGTTATGATGTATATGTGTTACAAGACTTCATGACGGCGTGGATCATTTTAAGAACTGAAATCATGTATCTCGGGCAGCACCTGTGTGTTGGCCCTAGCAATGACACCTCAAAGTTAAAATACCAAAAGTCACAAAAGGAACACAAAGGGTCACCAAAGGTCACCCTGGCCGGCTAACAGTCAGAACGTTAACATGCACAGCTAAGTCGAGCTACGGTTATAGCTCAACTACGCCATTTAATCGGACTACTGTCCTTGTCCCAGTATACATGTACGGGAGGGGAATCGATTTATCGAGGTATGTCCGACTTCGCTGCAATAGGTGGCCATAATGGCTCCTTTCAGGCTGTTAGTATTCGGCTTTTTCCAGCACAGACGTAAAAATGAATAAAATTAGTAATAATGTGATTTAGTTGTAATAAATATTGGAAGGCGTTCGACATAAATCTCTCAGTAACCCGTCTAGGAGTGATTTAAACAGCAAGGATGAAAATGATTATGATTGTCTCAGAGAATGCATGCAGTGTTCATGTAAAAGCAGGTAAACGTTAAACTGATTTTTAAACATATACTAGATAATCTTGAAAAGGAATTATCATAAAAAATACAAAACTTGCTAGGTTTTTTTTTTCTTCCTATGACACAATAAAAATGTTTTACCGAGACTTTAACTCCCTGCGCTATACAGTCATAGCCAAAAGTTTTGAGAATGACACAAATATTAGTTTTCACAAAGTCTGCTGCCTCAGTTTTTATGATGGCAGTTTGCATATACTCCAGAATGTTATGGAGAGTTATCAGATGAATTGCAATTAATTGCAAAGTGCGTCTTTGCCATGAAAATGAACTTGATCCCAAAAAACCCATTTCCACTGCATTTCAGCCCTGCCACAAAATGACCTGCTTGCTCAGGAATGGCAGCAGCATGTACAATGACCCCAGGCCTGGTGTCAAGAAGGGCAGCAAAGAAGCCACTTCTCTCCAAGAAAAACATCAAGGACAGACTGATATTCTGCAAAAGGTACAGGGATCGGACTGCTGAGGACTGGGGTAAAGTCATTTTCTCTGATGAATCCCTTTTCTGATTGATTGGGGCAGCCGGAAAAAAGTCCGGAGAAGAGAGGGTGAGCGCTACCATCAGTCCTGTGCCATGCCAACAGTAAAGCATCCTGAGACCATTCATGTGTGGGGTTGCTTCTCAGCCAAGGGAGTGGGCACACTTACAATTTTGCCTAAGAACACAGCCATGAATAAAGAATGATACCAAAACATCCTCCGAGAGCAACTTCTCCCAACCGTCCAACAGTTTGGTGATGAACAATGCCTTTTCCAGCATGATGGAGCCCCATGCCATAAGGCAGAAGTGATAACTAAGCAGCTCGGGAACAAAAAATCGACATTTTGGGTCCATGGCCAGGAAATGCCCCAGACCTTAATCCCATTGAGAAATTCTGATCAATCCTGAAGAGGCGGGTGGACAAACAAAAACCCATAAATTCTGACAAACTCCAAGAATTGATTATGCAGGAATGGGCTGCCATCAGTCAGGATTTGGCCCAGAAGTTGATTGACAGCATGCCAGGGCGAATTGCAGAGGTCTTGAAAAAGAAGGGCCAACACTGGAAATGTAGACTTTGCATAAACTTAATGTAATTGTCAATAAAAGCCTTTGACACTTATGAAATGCTTGCAATTACACTTCAGTATACCATAGAAACATCTGACAAAAAAATTCTACAAACACTGAAGGAGCAAACTTTGTGAAAATCAATACTTGCGTTATTCTTTTGGCCACGGCTGTACAAATATACATCCATCCATCTGGATTGGCATCACATTATTGATTAAAACGTAGCAGATACAAAAAGTCCACCATATTGTATAAACAATAAAATCCTGCTGGCCCCATAGTGGACTCCAGGTCCATCAGTGGGTGTGTATCACAGTGGATCTGACCCTTCTTGAAAAACCAAATAGTTAACAATATCATCATAAATGGCAGTGGGCAGATAGCAATCATTTTGCTTTTGATATATATGGGTCACATCCTGTGATGTCTGGTTTATCTTCATGTCATTTTTTGTTTTATTTTGCTCATATAACGTTTTGCATAAAAGATCTGCAAGGAGCGGATCACCCTCGGAGTGCCCTCAGTAGCGACTTGTGAGGAAGTTGGAGGCTCAACTTGTCACTCTGGGCTCCCAGGGTCATCTGGGAAGCGAATGAGCACAGATATACTTTCATGAAGTCTGCAGATAATGGTATAGATCATGCCCACATGCCTCACAAGGCAGGAATTATTACTCCTCTTATTCTACGTTTCCAAACTGGAAAGCAACAAGCTAAGGAACACTGTCAGAAGCCTGAGAAACTGTACAGAATTCTGGCCTTATCGTTTCCAAGCAAGTTCTGGTGAGATCCGCTGGGTAAGTCTTTACAGATCGAAGTCTCTCAGTTCTGAGCAATACATAAGCTTTTGTGGCTGTTCTGCCAAGTTCTACATGTTTACAGTAGTGAAGCTTGTCTCCTAACAGCCCATTAAGCAGACTTCCAGAACCTCCTAACATTATCCCATGAAGACACGCCAATCTTCCAGGTGCATATGAACATACACTGAAAAAAAATTGTTTTTATACAATTGTCCGTCCATCCATATATCCAGACTCCATAACTGTTTATCTAGTACTGGGTCATGGTGAGCGTGGAGCCTATCCCAAAAAACATAGCACACAAGCAAGGGAAACAACCTGAACAGGATGTCCGTACATCAAAATATATAAACCAGCATTTCTTGACTGAGGTTTCTATTGACACCAGGATTTTTGGTAAGACCACTGGGGTCGAGGCAATCAAAACATCTCACACCACATAAAGAGTGGCCTGCAGAACAATCTACGCAAAACGCCTCACAAGTCATCAGTTTTGCAAACCGAATTTCATTTTAATATGGCACGCTGTGAAACATAATCACTGCCGGCTGTAACAAATGGTAAGCAAATAACACCACCCAATTTATTAATGCAATAAGGCAATGGTGTGGAGGTAAGCTCATGTTATTTACACACTATAGCTTTAATTAGCCTAGTAGCAATCTGAAGAAATTATAAGAAGATTAATCCAATGGAGAACAAATATAGCAATTTTCTTTGTAAGATCTACAGGCTGTATGTGAAGGCATCTAGATTAACATCTACACTTAAAATGCCAGCTTTTGATGGTCTTTTGATCCACAAATTAATGTGGATAGATAATTAATTTATGTTTGTTTTAGAGTAGAACCGGATAATTTTCATGGAAAGTTATAATCAAAAAATGTGGAATAAATAAAAATTTATTAATTAATTTTAATTAAAATAATTGAACTTCCAGAGCATTTTTAAGATATTACTTCTTGCCACAGAGTAGCAGATAATTCTTTAGTTAAACAATCTAAATTGGGGCAGCTTTAGTGTGAGGGCTTTTTGTGCCAGTAAATCACATCCACACTATTTAGAATGCCCCTGTCGATAGATCTTCCCAAAAACGTAAAAGGACCACCTGACTTATGAATGATCTAAAAAAAAAAATGTGTTAATTAACAGCTGCTCCTCCTTCCACAAAGAGGGCCTGGGTATTTAAATATTATTTAATTTGTTAACCAAATTTATTTGATGGTGTTACAGCCTGTCCTGTTCATCCCCCGGTATGACCAGCAGGGGTCACTGCCAGTCCTCCAGATCCCTCCTAATTCTCCCCAGGTGTGTCTTTCTCGTTATCTCCAACCCTACTGTACTAACCATCCTCACCTACATCGTGCCAGCCCCTTGTAATTCCGGTATATAAGTGCTTCCCAGTTCTGTGTTCCCCCATCTGGTCATTGAGGTCAGCCCTCTTGTTGCCTATGCCCTTCCCTGTGCTAGTCTTCCCATTTTGACCCTTGCAGTCATGTTTGTTTCCTTGCTCCCACATTAATCCAGTAAAGCCTCTTTTTGTTTTCCTGATGCCTGCCCTCAACTCTTTCCTTTTTTGTATCTTGACAGGTGGATTCCAAACTATTGATATTTCCTGAGAGGCATGTCTTGTTTATGGTCATGATCTTCAGTTAATGTGATATGAATTCATTTAATTCTAGAATAAAGAATCATATGAGAACCATATAACTCTGCAAAAGACTGTTAAACACAGTTTATCTTGTCGATATATTATTCATGCATGAAAATGGCTCGAAAATTTTAATAGTAATGAATCCAGGAACACTGCCTGAAACGCTTGAAAAATACAGTTAGATACAATATCCTGCCTCCATAATCCTCTGAAGGCTGAGGACATGGGAGTAGGGGGGTGGTCAGGTTGCATTGGGTTTCAGGAAATGTAACCCACTCTTAATTATTAAGCAGCATCAAAAATGCATACAGAACTATTAATGCAATTGCATTTAATAATAATAATAATAATGATGATAATAATAATAGTAATAATAATAAGAGCCCATTCAAGGGATCAAGACGCCTTACTGCTCATTTCTGAGAACCTTCACCAGCAACATCGTCCAAAGAAGTTTTCACATCTAATTTTCTTTTCACTGACATTAGAGGAGCTTCTGTCCCCAGTCACTGTGCATCTTAACACAGCACTAATGCTTAAAACATGTCATGTTGTTTAGACACAAATCTATTCTTGGTGACTTTAAGTGAAGTTGTTTTAGGATTGAATGATATTGCAGACGGTAATCATAAATTTCCTAATTATAGTTTAGATTTGACAAAACTAATAGTAAAACTTTAAAAATGTTCCCTCTTTAAGATTTCATCTTTAGACTTTAGATGGGATGCAGTAGGAGGATTTTGCTATTTTTTCTCGTCTCCCATGCGGACCTTTCTATACTGTCTGTGCAGATCCCTCGTCCATCCTTCAGCTCCTGCCCCACCGTGGGAGTCCAAACTATAATCCCCATGATGTCTATGGCCTTTGAGAAGCACGCAGAGCAAGGCATGACCCTGAGAAACTGCAAAAACTCGCACAAATTCATCGTCATCCATCAGCTGCAGCCACTGGCTGAGGTGCAGGAAAGCGGCAGGGAAGTGAAGTTATAGATTATTTAGAGAG
>JAODKC010000048.1:6787553-6801662 GCA_026777985.1 Mormyrops attenuatus | reverse complement strand
CAGCTGCCTCTGGAGTCCCACAGGCCAAAAAGGCCCGATAGGCCTCCTTCTTCAGCTTGACGGCATCCCTCACCACCAGTGTCCACCAGCGGGTTGGGGGATTGCCGCCGTGACAGGCACCGACCACCTTACGGCCACAGCTCCGGTCAGCCGCCTCCACAATGGAGGCGTGGAACATGGCCCATTCGGACTCAATGTCCGCCGCCTCCCCCGGGAGATGGGGGAAGTTCTGCCGGAGGTAGGAGTTAAAGCTCCTCCTGACAGGGATTCCGCCAGACGTTCCCAGCAGACCCTCACTATACGCTTGGGCCTGCGAGGCCTGGCCGGCTTCCTCCCCCACCGGCGGAGCCAACCCACCACCAGGTAGTGATCAGTTGACAGCTCCACCCCTCTCTTCACCCGAGTGTCCAAGGCATGCCCTTGTGCATGCCCTTAATATTTAGAGTTATTCCAGTTTTGTTATGTTATTAATGTTAAATGAATACTTAAAGTTAAGCAGTTGTATTACATTTTTCTACTTAAAAAAAAAATCCGTGTAATATTAGTCACTGCACCTTCCAAGAAAAGAAAAACACATCATCAGCCACTGAAAAACCCATATCGATGGAACATTAATACACACCCACATACATACATACATATATATCAAAATTCATATTCTGGAAACATTACAAATATCCATCCATCCATCTAGCCGAGTAACCTAGTTACTAAATATGTTTTATATTTCTGCTAATTATGTTTATGTGTTGAATGTAGAGTTTTACGATATGAGTTTTAAAGAATAATAAATTCTCATTTGTATATGTGGTTTGTGATATCACTATGTGTTGTATTATTATAAGGCGTGCATGTTAGCAGGCGTGGATTAACGCACAGGCTTTATAGACTGCAGCCTAGGGGCCCCACATGTGCCAGGACATGAAATACTAAGCAGCTGAATGGGTACATATGATAAAGTTTCAAATGTCAATTGGTTTTCAAAGTATACGATGTGCATCGTCCTTGCCAGAACTGTTTATAACAGCATAGTAATGTTAGAAAATGGTGGAAAGAAACTATAATAGTGGAGCAGAAAAACAAAAAGCACAACGACAGAGAACACCGTGACCAAAGACTCCTTAAAAGGATACCTAAATTGACAGGATATTTCAAGGCTACAGAATCTTTGAATAGACTGGATGATAATGATGAAGAAATACTGCACTGTCATGAATTGTTAGCATCCAATAGTGTCATGGTTGATGGAGCTACCGACAGCGACAATGTTCATGCCTCACATTCAGCTCACTCTGAGGAAGAGCATGACATCGAAGGATTGACAATTCATACAGTTCAAACCCCATATAGTTCCACCACGAGCATATCGTCAGTTAGCCATGATGATGTCTCTGTTCCAGCAAACATGGATCTCACCACAATCTCATCTGTTGCTACTGAGAGGGCACAAGAGGCTGCAAACTCTACCAATGCTAACAATAACATTACCTATCAGGTTAGCTTGGACCCAGCATGTTGGGGTGAAATTGATGAAGCTGTGAGGACATACTGGATTAAAATGGGACCCGACACTTGTCAGAACAAAGATGCAGATGTCACTGCCTCAGAAAGACAAAACCAGCAAAGGAGTTACTTCTCCGAAACACGTTTTAAAATTTTTTTGAAAAGTTTTGCTTCCTGGAAAGTTTTTGCTGATTGTGACAGGTACCTGTTGGATATGCACAAATATAATTTTGGTTTTGCTGCATCACGTAGGAACTCTGAGAAAGACAGTTATCTCTTTACCAGCAATAACATATTCAACTGCGCTTATGTTTCTCATATGCTATTAAATTCGACATAACTAGAAGTGTTTTGCTCTTGATTTTTATTTGTGTTCAATGTCAGGTACATCACATTGCAGTGTTAAACAGTAGTCAGCAGAAATATTCGTATCTGGCGACATCAAACGTCATTCCAGCAGTCTCAAACCCAACAATCTGGCTTTTGCTTTTGACAGACATAATCTCTGACCAGATTTTTAATTCTGACTGTGTTATGAGATGTGGATCACCGGATGAGCACGGTTCAAAATCCGGATCAATGTCCCTGCCAGTTCCCTGCATTGCAGTTTCTTCATCTGGCTCGTCTAAGGTACATTCCTCTGGTGGTCTCGGAATTGGAAGACTGCGGTCATGTGGCACGGGTCTTATTGCTGAAGGCAGATTAGGGTATTCAATAGACTACTTGTTTTTGGCAGAGAAACCAGACGCATTAGTCAAACAGAAGTAACAGTCCGTCACATGGTCTTTCTGTTCTTGCCATATCATCGGGACAGCAAACGACATTGTCTTTTGAGTGCCTCTGAGGCAGGCTCTCAGACAGACAGCACATGTCGCACAACAAATGCGAGGCGCCCATTGCTTGTCTTGATTACTGACTTTACAGCTGCACAGATGATATGCTTTCTTCACAAGAGCAGTCACTGGGCATCTGTGAGGCGCAAGCGCATATTCTCAAGAAATATAGCAGAATGCATTGCGGCTGTTAAGACAAGACATATCGACCAACACCAATCATCCTGCAAACGTTTATAGCATCTAGCTTACTTGTTACATTGCTACTGAGACAATGCAATATTCTGAAACAATACATACACACTATCAGGTCTATATTAACCCAATGAGCAGCATCTGTGTATGCAAGCCACTTTTATAGTCTGCTGAGGTAATGTCAAGCTGGCTCCGGCCTGTCCAGGAATGCCCAGGCTGCAAACTTCCACAGAACAGTTTCCAACCCGGCCTGATTCCATTGTCAGACTGTACAAAACATTGTTGATAGGTCTCTTACAGAAATTGAAATTTTTGCACACAAATATGAGAAAAATACATGGACAAAAGTGAAGATTTTCACGAAACGGTACATGACGGGCAAATTTGGATGTGATTTCCGTGACAAAAGTATGTTAACGAATGGCTGCATCACAGAGCATTTTGTGAAATTTTTGTCGATTTAGATCATTTAGGAGAGTCACTTTTCCAGGCTGTTCTTGATGTGTTACCGGACATGCACATTGATATTAATAACTGCAGGCACTAATGTTATGACAATGCTGCAAACATGTCCAGTGGTTGCAGAGGCCTACAAACACTCATTAAATAGATTAACCTGTTGATCGAATGGGTACCGTGCACCACACACACTGTCAATGGAGTTGGGCTTAACAGTGTTAACTGCTTCCTTGAGACAGAAGAATTTTTTTTTAAATTTCATGCAGACACTTTTTACTTTTTTCTTCTAAATCCACCTTTCATTGGCAGACATTTATGGTCAGACAACTGCTTTCTACAGAAAGCAGAAAATGCTTCTCTGTGTAACATGTGGAACAAGATACTGACATTTTCACAAAACTAGTACTGCTCTACAAGCAGTGGAACTGGCTTTATGCAATACTGTTAATTTGGTCAGCTGATTGAGGGGTTATACACCCAGCCTACAGCATAAAAATTTGAGAGTGATGCAATAAACATGTCTCCTACTGTGTCCAAAAATTACAAAGTGGACATGCAGAGGCACAAAAAAAGGAAAAAACAAGCAGACGAATCAACAGAACTGGAGTGTGAGTGATCAGGCCGAGACAAGTTCAAAGCAACAGTTTTTTTTTTTTGCTGTAATTTATCAACTCATTGCAGAACTGGATCAGAGGAATCACCCCCACAAAAACATTCCGTAAACTTTTGGATGGATGAACAATATTCCATCCATCCCCTTACGAGACTTTCATACGAGAAATTTCTGGAAAAAATATACTGTTGATCTAACGAATTAGGATTTTGTGTATGAAACTGGACAATTCAGAGAATTTATTAAAGAAATCCAGGACACTTCAGCAAGGTCACTGGTGCAACTTATGAGGAAGGAAATTAACAGTTTGTGTTTCCAAATGTTGATATAGCACTGTGACTGTTTATGACTTTGTATGTAACCAATGTCAGTTTTTCAAAACTGGGACTTGTTAAAAAGACTGCGATCCACAATGGGCCAAAGCAAATTGAATCACCTCTCTCTGATATTCACTGAAAGTGATATTCTTCGCAAATTGCATTTTACCAGCCTTACAAAGAACTTCTCTGTCAGGAAAACTGAGAATAAAAACAACTAAAGGTAGGAATATGTATTCATGACTGCTGTTGCATTATTGCATTTGCTGTTGATTACTATGATCTGTTGCTGTATAGCATAGCATATGGCATTTGTTTTATGAGAGTTATTGTTGGTTCAGTTGTTGCTGTAAGGAAGTTGTCTTATGCAAGGATGTTGTGCAAGTACTTCACGGTTCAATTGCCGCTGTGTAAGGGTGCTACGTTATGTGAATATTTGGTGTTCATCTTGTTCTGCAATCATATTGTGATTTTCACTCAGTAAAACTGGTCAACCATAAATAAAGGGGGGGGCACAGAAAAGGTAGCCTAGGGGCCCATGACCACCTTAATCTGCCTCTGCATGATATTATAATTTATTCATGTATTCATTTTGGTGATGTGTGGTCCAATCAGCGATGTGGGTCAGAGATGAGTGAGATGCAGGGATGAGAGGGGAGACGGAAGAAGGAATGGCAGAGAACTGTGGCAAAACTGCTCAGCTCATGTACTTTAAGGTTAGCAGCGAGTCATAGTGGAAGTTGTCAACTTGACGATGGGATAATCTCGTAGTGGAGAGTCTGGTTGGCTAAACGTGAGCTTACACACAAAGCATAATAATCTAGAGACCAGTCTCATGAAGTTGCACGAGCAGGCTGGTGTGTTCGCTGAAAGACTTAGTTCGAAGGGCACTAGTACAGTGAACCGTGAGTCAAATCATCAGGAATAACACACAGTGGAGAGACCTGAAGCAGAGTGTTGCATCAGACCTCCCGACCGACCCCGCACTGGAAGACGCCAGGATTCCACGACTGCAGTACTGGCTGAGAGTGAGAGTGGAGGCGGCACATCCCAGACACTGTGTGAGTGTGAGTCGCTTTATCTTTCTGTTGTTCTTGTAGCTCACAAGAGTGAAGCAGCCTCTTTATTTTCAGCTACACCGAGCCTGAGCTTCAGAACAGGCCTGCAACATTTCAGGATATCTATTTTATTTATTTTGATCTACTGGGTATTGTGTATTTTATTTTACTTAAACCATTCAAGACTTTTTTTGTTTTGGTTGAAGGGATTTGTGAAACAAACTACGTGTACGCTCCTGATTCAAATGCTTTTGTATACAATTGTGAAAAATTAATAAATAGTTTGCAATTTACTACTGATTATTGTGTTGTTGTGTTATACATGTTTACCTATTGCATGACCAGGGTTAATGTTTGTTTTTATGTGGTTGATCCATTAATAGTTATTGAGTTTCTGTTGCCTTCAGTATTATACACCTACAGATTTGGTATGGTACATGTACATACATGTACAGTATATCACTTTTCTAAAAAATTCATTTACTATATTATAGCTGTAGCTTTTATAGAACAATTGGAAGCACTGATTAGGAACCCTAGACAATATAAGTACCATAGAGAAAAGGAAAAAAAATCAAGAGAAGCTCCCTTGGTAACATTAGGGCATGTAGGGGCGTTACACATCCATTTTCTTGTCCTATTTAGGGTTGCGGGGTGTCCAGAGCCTATCCCAGAGGGTATGAGTGCAAGGCAGGGAAGAACCCAGAATGGGGCACCAACCCATCACAGAAATTATAATACGTCTATGTCAATTTTTTGCCCTAAATTTTGCCATATTTATGAAGCAAAAAGGAGTTGACATGTACCTAAAATAAACTATAGCTAAATAGGACTTATCTACTAGCAGAGTATGTCAAATAAGTTGATGGCGTTTGGCGCAAGTTATGCCGACACAAAGCAGCGCTGACACATTACTTCCTGTTGCTTAATCTCATCTATGTGGAATCCAAAATATCTCCATACAGCGGAACACAAATGTCTTTTGGTGGTCAGTTCTTGTCCGCTATCTCATCCTCACTTTTTCACAAATCTATCACGCTGTCAGACAGTGAGTCAGTCAGCAGTGAGTGAGCCAGACAGCAAGGACAAGACATGGGCGGTATCATAGGATACTGTGATTTGGCAGATTTAAATTTATTTACTTATTCATTCATTATTCATTCGTTCATTCATTCATTTTAAGATTTTATTGCCAAGATCTCAAAATACCAGATTATAATTCCATCAGTGCAATTTTGAGATATTATCAAAGGAAACTAGAAAAAAGGATGCGTTTATCACCTGCAAAGACCTACTGAGCAGTAAAGTGAACATTCTTGTTTACATTAGGCTCAGGATTTCGGTGTGAGGAACACCTAAGTCACCACATGTCAGGGTCAAAGCACGAACAGCATCCCACACATGATCTGTAACAAAGGACCAGTTCAGGGGATGAGGTTACAGGGTGACCCACAGGACCTGAAAGCCTTGGCCCTGGACCCCAACCCGCACCTTCATCACATGGGGGGTGTGAGTGACCTGCAGTACAGAAGAGCTGGTTTTTTGGGACCCGAGGGGGACGGCACCCCCCAAGCAGAGAAAATAAAACTATAAGACATGCTTGTTTTTCTCCATTCCCCAGCTCTATGCAAAGCTGAAGACACAGAGCACAGAGCACAAACAGATTAAATGGTTTAGAAAATATTGGAGAGTCCCTCGTAATTCCAATCATGTCACATAAATTCACATTAAAACGGGAGATACCTGTTACATATAGAAATGTATGCACATTTCTATGTTAGAGCTATAATATACAGAAATACAGTGTGTCAGAAAACTCACCTTGCTGTATACTAGTGGTGGGCAATATGATGATATCAGTAATGGATGATATCAGACAAGTAATCTAGTGCTGATATCTGCCAGTGACTGAATGGCAGATATTGCCTTTGTTAAGAAAACGGGCTAAGGCTACACACAGTGCAAGATAAAGAATTGCGATTTGGCTTTCAGTCCAGCCTTCTAGCCTACGCTTCAAAAAGCAATAAAAAAAAACTGTGATATTATTTTTTAACTCCTTATATGGTCGACAACGTTATCAATGTATGTAAATGTCAGTTATAATGATCATACGTGGTCAGGGCTTAACATAAGTTTGTTAAACTACTGTTTCAAACAATGTCTGTCGATTGATAGTTTTACACAGATACTAAAACCCAATGATCAGTCCCCCCCCAATTAGATTAGATAGGGTAGATAGAGTATTGGATAATAATAATAATAAAATAATAATAATAATAATAATAATAATAATAATGTTTTTAATTATATTAAGACCAACATCAATAGTGGAGCAATTATAATTTTTATGACTGATTATATTTGATTAATGTGGTGGGCCTGGGCATGACGTTAAACTGCATCTGGCCCTGCAAACAGTCCTCCAACTTTCAGGGAAAAATTTGGGGGTTGTTGGTGGAATTGGCACTCCAGCTACCGTAAATAATTCACACCACTCCGACAAAGCAGGCAAGTCTCTTCTGCTCTCTGTGGGAGTAGCTGTGCTGCAGCTGCCTACAGGAAGGCTGCACGCATCATGCAGGGGATAGAGGAAAGTCCTCAGGAGCCTCATCCCCAGAAGAGCCAAAACCGGCGGAGAGCCAATAGGGGCAGGTCTATCAGGGATTGGAACTTGTGTGGTGCAGAGGCATCGCCCGCTGCACGGCAGCACTCGGGTCCTATCCTGAGGCGGCCCATCCGGGTAGGCGCGTGGAACGTCTTATCTCTCCAGCATGACGACTATCTACCTTTGCTGTCAGAGGAGCTTGGCTGATCCTCCATTTAGCTGTGAACCACCCAATCTCACTGAGATTGCACAGGTGGTGAACAGCTCGGGGTAGGGAAGGTCATAGGGATCTGAGGAATATGAGGTGAACTTCTCCAGGCTGGTGGTAAGGCTGTCCCCCTTGCATTGCAAGCAATCATTGCTTCCATTTGGGAGACAGACTTCATTCCAACTGATTGAAAAACACGACTTCTTGTCTCTATCTGGAAAGGGACTGGGTGATAGCCTGGATTTTGGGAACTATAGGGGGGGGAATGCTCTCAGTGCTGGGAAAGGTCCTTGCTAGGGTCAACCTCAACAGGATCCGTGATCACTTGCTGACCTATTAGCGATTGGAGCAATCTGGTTCTACTCCTAAGAAGTCTACCATTGACCGCATCCTGGCCCTGAGGGTTCTCATCAAGCGCAAACATGAATATCAGCAGAGTTTCTTGGCAGCCGTCATCAATTTTCGTAAGGCGTTTGACTCAGTTGATTGAGCTGCCCTGTGGGACATCCTGAGACTTTGTTAGCTGCTGAACATCATGGTCGGCCAGTTCATTGGTACTGTGGGTGCTGTGCAGAGTGGTGGCAGAACCTCTATATTCTTCCCAGTTGATTCTGGGGTTCATCAGGGGACTGTTCTTGCTCCTACTCAGTTCAATGCTTGCATGGACTGGGTGTTGGGCAGGGTCGTGGGATCCAGTGACTGTGGGGCATCTGTTGGTGAGGAAAGATTCACTGATCTTGACTTTGTCAATTATGCAGTGATCTTTGCAAAGTCAGTGGAGACTGATTGGAGCTCTTGAGAGACTGAGAGAGGAGTCTGAGTGTCTGGGTTTGCAAGTGTCCAGGCCTTTAATGACCTCTTGGGCACAGTCATCAGTAGTGTGTCTGTCTGTGGTCTGTATCCTTATCGAGAGATTCACTTATCTTGTCAGTGACATTCATGTCTCTTCCAGTGAAGTCAGTAGATTGAGAGAGTATGGGGGTTCATGAGGTCGCTGGAAAGGGATGTGTCCAGGTGCTCCTTTTTGCTGTATGACTGCGAGACCTGGATGCTATCCAGTGATCTGAGACAAAGACTGCACTCCTTTGATACTATGTTTCTTCAGAGAATCCTTGGGAACCATTGGTTTGACTTGTTGAACAAGCAGTTGCACAGGGAGTCCCAAATGAGGCACATTACCTGCATTGTGAGGAAGTATTAGTTATGGCACTATGGCCACGTGGTACATAACCCTGAGGATGATCTGGCTCACAAGATCCTCATTGCTGAGGACCCAAGCGGCTAGACCAGGCAGAGGGGACACCCATGTAATACCTGGCTGCGGCAGATACACGGCTATTCCTGGAGGGTGGGACTGGACTGTGTGTCAGCCTGGTGGGTCACCAACTGGGATCCGGAGGTGTTTCGTCTGGTGTTGAGTGCAGCAACGAACTGGACCAGTACATGCTCCCCAACCTCATCTGACCTGAACATGGTTTCGATTAATGCAGTGTCATTGGATATTAATTAATCATTTTAATCAAGGAAAACCTGTATAGTGTACAAAGAGCAAAAAAAACTGAAAAAACCAGACTACAACATGATAATTAAACCTGAAGACTTTTAAGTGCCGTTAAAAAACTGCTTCTGTGAATAAAGACGTCAAATTAACCAGATAAATGTCGACCATCACAAAACCAAAAACATTCTGTTCTGCAAAAGTCATTGTTAAGGGAGTGTAATGGGAAATATATTAACATTTCAAAGTTTGCAAAGAGTGTTAACATGTAAAGTTCATCAAGATGCTATTATCAACTGCTGCCACTTTTTAAATGTCATTTAATGGCAATAAAGTGAGGAGAATAAGTCAGTGATTTGTGGAGAATTTGAATGACTCACTCTGTCAGGTACCCTGAATTCGTCCTTGTTGACAACTAGGGAAACTAGATGCATACTTAACCAGAAAGGGGGCTCTTGGAATGTTGGAAATGTGAAAGCCAATAAATGGGTTTTTACCTAAATGGTCTGACCCTAAATGTGACATGTATCTCTGAAACTACACATACTCCTTTACTGCACATTCCACTTACACGTCAATCTGCACCAAGTGGTTACCAGTATTTCTTTGTGTATCAATGTGTCTCAATGTCCGTCTTAAAATGTCATTTATATTATTCATATATTTTATATGGGTAAATATGTATATTATATGTATATTTGTGTATGTGGTAATATGTATATTTTTTTAATTTACAGGCATTATCGTTAGACTTTGCAACTAGAAAGATTTGATTTGCATGTGACATTAGCATGCAGCTCATTTACATTGACCAATTTTTTTTTTTTTGTGGGCAAATACTGGGCAGGATCTCAAGATCATGCACATATGTACAATTACAAGTTCCGACTCTTGAGGTGTGTATGGACAGAAGAGTAAAGAGCCCCTAAAAGGAAAAAAGTTTAAATAAACCTTTGAGAAAAGTTAACCTGTCAATGACCATGAGCTGTCAAAAGGAGGTGAATCATCTTACATGACGACATCATACAGATGCCTCACATTCAGCTGCTTTCTGGGTTCATTCCACACAAAATGAAGGTTCATGTCTACTTGGACCTTGGTTCCCAAACTTTTCAGCCCACGGCCCCAAAATAACAGTGACATAAACTCACGGCCATCGCCTGGTTCATATTAGTGGTTTCCTGATGGTATATAATGATGGCGGTTGATGGGGGGTGGGCATCGGTGGAAATAACCTGGTTGTGGCATTGGTTAAAATGGGATATTTTTTCACATTCTGTTTATAGACATGTTCTGCCAATCATCTTGTGACCATCCACTTTGGAAACCATTGTACTAGGTATCCCTACACTACTATTTTGACATTTTTCTCATAAAATTACGACTATTATTGTATAATTGCAACTTTTTTCCCCTGGTAAAATAAAACTTTATATTCATTAATTTATGACTACCTTCTCAAAATATGAATCTACAACATCGTTCTTGTAACATTATGAACTTCAGAATCTTTCTTTTTTTTACCTCAGTATAGCCCTAATGCTCCCGCCTTTGCATATGTCCCTGTGCTCTTGCCTTTGCATATGCCCCTGTGCTCCCGCCCTTGCATATGCCCCTGTGCTCCCGCCCTTGCATATGCCCCTGTGCTCCCGCCCTTGCATATGCCCCTGTGCTCCCACCTTTGCATATGTCCCTGTGCTCCCGCCTTTGCATATGTCCTCGTGCTCCTGCCCTTGTATATGCCCCTGTTCTCCCGCCCTTGCATATGTGCCTGTGCTCCCGCCCTTGCATATGTCCCTGTTATCCCGCCGTTGCATATGTCCTCATGCTCCCGCCCTTGTATATGTCCCTGTTCTCCCGCCGTTGCATATGTCCCTGTGCTCCCGCCTTTGCATATGTCCTCGTGCTCCTGCCCTTGTATATGCCCCTGTGCTCCCGCTGTTGCATATGTCCTCGTGCTCCTGCCCTTGTATATGTCCCTGTTCTCCCGCTGTTGCATATGTCCCTGTGCTCCCACAACAAAGAAAACAAATTGATTTTGAGAAAACTGTCGTCAATAAAAAAAAAGCAGCCAGGCTTATAATCTTGAAGAGAGAGAAAAAAACTATCTAAGAAATTACACACTTTATAAGGTCCTAGGAAGAAAAAAGGCATATTTTTCAAGAAGTTTGTTTACAGGTTAGAAATCCAGCCTTAGTACACTGCTATTTTTAAGACAGAAGGAGATTCACACATCTACCAAAAAAGGAAGGAAATCCAATACACTTAGTAAAGACTGTTCCTATTACATTAAACCTAGATGCAAGGATTGTTGAAATGTGGATTTCAGGTACAGAAATAATATTATAATTGTGGTTCCAGATGAATAACAATGGATTTCCACTTCCAGGATTTTACCAAGAAAATGTATTTCAGAACTGAACTGCACATAAAGAGAGCATGGAAACACTGCAAATTGGATAGGACGCACATACAAATAAATAACTCAAAAAATCATGTGATGGGACAGAGATGCTCTTTTTATGAGGTGAGGATTCTGTCTGTGATGGAAAAAAATAACTTTGATATGCCGTGTGTCTGGTTCTGAGACATGAAGGTTCTCCTTTGACTAGGTGTATGTCACATGTGGCACAATGAGTAATTACTGTACCATCTCCTTCTAGATATCGCTAATCAAAGATAATTACACATGTCTGCACTGTGATTCGGTCGTCTCTCTAAACTTACTGATATTCATGCACCCATAATGGCTCACCACACTAAGTGTAAGTGGATTATCGATGTCTAATTTGAAGAGGCCTGTGTCATGAAGTAACAACGCTGTGAAATCTTGTGTTAATCTGCTTGAGTTTTTAGAATCTGTTGCCACAATAGCAGGTATCCACCTTGATGTTACCTACATGGATTATCGCATTGCAGGATTAGCAGGCTCAGTCTGTCTCTAGCTTCTAGTAATTATGTTTCAGCTGACCTTAAAAAGCACTCAGGTGTAAACCAAGAACACCCAGTGACACTGTTGGGGCACGAGGCCAGCAGTGCTGGTGCCTTTTCTGAACGACGACAAACATTTCAAGGAGAGCGGTTGCCAAAGATGTCACTGAAACTGTCTGATCAACTGCTGTCGATTAAGAAGGAATATTTGCTAGGACAGAAAAGAGAGGGTAAGAGTCTCACTCCCACACTGCGTAAAGGAGAGTCTGTGCAAAGCCATGAAGAAGAAAGTGAGCAACAGCTCAGCCAATTACGCCAGGAATATTCCCCCTGTAACCTGCCCAATGCGTCCTGATTATGACCTGATGAAGAGGCTGACTTATATTATGCAAAACATTGTGCCCCACCCTCAGAAATAATGCTGCCTTGACCCCATAAACAGCCCCATGTTATGCATTCCCCTGTACACTTCACAGGAACAAGACATATTCAGTTAACTGTATTCTTGAAAAGACTTGAAAATACAGTGTCCAGTGTCCCCAGCCTTGTGCCCAGTGATGGACAGGCACCCAGTCCAGTGTCCCCCTCCCTTGTATCTTGCGCTTCAGCTCTCTGTGCCCTGTGATACAGACTAATAATCCTGTTTTGGGTAAGCTGTATGAAGTTGGATGGATTCATGGGGGTGTTGGCAGTGTTTACTAAATTGCTCAATGGCAGCGACTTAGAAGCCCCACAGAATCTGTGAAATATTTAAGTCAACTGTTTGTGTTTTTTTGGTCAGGAATGATCCATCAGGTATATTGAATCAATCGAATATGATGAAACATGCGAGGATTTGCTGAAACGAGGACATATTATGGATGCAATGGCATCCAAATAGGTAACAGACAACCACGGCTGGAAACAGAAGGGTGTAATCAGACTTCTATGTCAGCTGCCGTAATTAACGCAGTGGACGTGTTTATTGGGCGCACTCTGTTCATAAGGGACGGGACTTCTAATTTGTAGAGTTTACAAGTTCAGTAAAACATCCCCCAACTGCTGCTTTGTCAGGTCAGAGCCAACCTCTTAATAGAGTAGGAGCAAATTAGCTGAACCCCCCTGCTGGGTAGCCTGTGACATGGGTACGAGAGGCCAGCTTCCCGCGCAGTTAAACCCACTGACCTCATTAGCCACTGAGCCAAACCTTGCTCTTTTATTCCTTGGATAAAGTGCACTGTCAACAAGCCACAGAAAAATGGAAACCCAATGATGACTGTGACTCATCACCAGGGAAGGTTTTCGACCACATTCAAAAGACAGCTGAAGTAATAATAATAATAATAATAATAATAATAATAATAATAATAATACAGGCGCTCCTCTACTTACGAATGTTCAACTTACGAACTTCAAGACATACAAATGAAGAGGACTGTAAGTCCAAATTGTGTTCACTGGGCTCCCATTTCCTGTCCGCAACATTTTTTTTCTGTGCTCCAGTTCTGCCTAGTACAACTACTGGCCGCTACTCCCGCCGCGCAGCAGCGTAGCGCGCGTACTCCCAGCATCCTAGTTTTTTGGACTTGCGTATGCCCTTAAAATGATGTTTAATAATGACTTACAAACATTTCAAGTTGTGAACGGCCATTCGGAACGTATCTTGTTTGTATGGAAATCCGTTTCTATGAAAGCCTGTTTCCGCCACCGGGGGAAAAAATATATAAAATTTAAGTCAAAATTTCGAGATAATATCTCGAAATGACGGAGAATCTCGCAGTCACGTGCGCGTGCGTTAAGCAGCTTTACCGGACAAGACCGATTTGGAGTACTGTACTGATTTAAGTTAGCTTAACAGTTTGATGAATAGTTGTGTTATACCAAGCACTGTTCTGGATAAGAGCGTCTGC
>JAODKC010000048.1:6770626-6784551 GCA_026777985.1 Mormyrops attenuatus | reverse complement strand
CCCCCCCCCCCCCCCCCCCCCCCCCCCCCCCCCCCCCCCCCCCCCCCCCCCCCCGCCCCCCCCCGCTTTGGGGAGCAGGTTGCTTTTGGTTAAACCAGACGCAGTCGGCATTTCCATAGTCATCTCTGTAATGGTGCAAAAGTATGATTCAGGTAATAATTATGAACTTTTTGATTTGTCTTGACATTGAAATACATTTACTCAAGGACTGAGGCAGGTACAGTACTGAGCCCATGCAGGTCACACATTTATTACTGACAAACCTGAGAGGTTCTGTCAGTGCCTGGCCCAGCTGAGCTATCAGTTACGGTTCCTCTGTGACCCACTGCCACTACCACCTCAGTCCTTATTCATCACACCTCACAGCGTTTTCTTGTTAAACTGCCACCCATCACAACCCCTGTTCTTTCCTCCAAATCCCAGGTTACTACACATGCATACTAGACTCACTATAGGGGACATTCTGTGAACTACAACAAATACAGACATTATCAGCTCCAAGGCCTCCTGCTCCGTTAACTTCTAATCAATAAACACAACATTGACATTACAATCCTTTCGCGGCTTGTCTTCATGTCTTTGACATCGTGCATTTCTTATTTCACCAATGTAATAAACGGCATAATTCAAATCTACAGCAAAGTTTTCTCCATTGATAGGCGCATTAAAACAAAATGAATGTGCATAACAACACGGATCTCAGCAAATACAGTGTGGGCCTATATTATCCAGTAGTAAGAATGTTATTCTCCTGACAAGATGTCGGTAAGTAGCCATATCTGCTTTAACCAAAAAGCTTATATTTTTTCATTATTTAAAAGAAACAAAAAGAATGATATTTTTATTAGGCAAATGCCATTTTGGCTGCAGCTGTCGTTGCATAGGCAGCTGACACTTCAGTAACCCATACACAAATGTGTGTATGAAAAAGACAATCCCACTATGACTACCAAAAGCCTAGCAGACAAGCTCACTGCCACTGTGAGACTGAGCAGTAACAAGCTTTACACTTTCACTTCAATGTTCACACTTGTTAAAGGACATTGGACACTCAGTCTCCATTTACAAATGTCTGGCAGACTAGAATCACAATGCAGTTCCTTTCAGATTCTGTATCATGTGAAGAAATAGCATGAATCCAAAGATAAATGATTTAAGTGGATACAGGAATTTATGCAGCAGCGTAGCCATATAACCTCCAGCAGCAGCAAACTTAAACATGGAATTTAATTTTTTACTTTCCAGTAGCTACAGTTGCTCCTCCAGCAAACTAAAACATCATGACCACTCCCACGTGAAGCGAATAATGTTGACTGTCTTGTCAGGATATATTACACGGTAAGCTAACATTGGGTACTCGTAGTCAAAGTGTTGAATGCAGAAGGCATGAATAAACAACTGAATGACTGTGACAAGGGCCAAATCATTAAGGCTAGACGGCTGAATCAGAGCACCTCTGAAACGGCAAGGCTTGTGAGGGGCTCTCGGTCAGCTATGGTGAGTACCTACTGAGAGTGGTCTGAGGAGGGGAAAACCACAAACTGAAAGAGTGATGCAAGAGGAATGAAGACTATCTTCTGTGGTACAAACCAACAGAAGGGATTCTGTGGCACAAATGGCAGAAAATTTTGATAATGATCGCGGATGTAATGTGTCACAGCATACGGTGTATGGAGCCCTGTTGTGGTCTCCCTCCTTGTCAAAGTCACTCAAAATTTTTATAAATAGATAACAATAAAATAAAAAAGAAAGAGTGATCTTGTCAGTGACAGGCATGCTATGATAAAAAATTGCTTTAAAATGCTTTTAAAACTTTTACTGTATGTGTTTTTTTTGCAGCATGTAATGTGTTATGGCTTAACTGTGTGTGAACTGGTAATTAGGAAAAACTAGGGTGTAATCAGATTCTAATCCAGGGGTGGGCAATCTTACCCAGAAAGTTTTCGCTGCAATTCCCTACTGTAAATAGATTTACTAATTACTAACAGTCCTCACACCTGGGTTTGAACAGCTGACCTAAAGGTTATCCCAAAAACCAGTATACGAACTGGCCCTTTGAGGATAAGATTGACCAGCCCTGTTCAATCCCTTTGAGGGTAAACATTTAGTAAATTAGTGATTTAACCACAGGCAGTTATGAGATCTCTCTCGATATGATATTTTCATTGGATACATATACAGAAGTTAATAAATCATATTCACAAAAATGGAAAATAAAAAGTTAAAATGACACCAGCTCGCTAGAGAGTAAAGCATAAATAGGAAATTACAAGGTTACGAGGATCAAGGTATGTATTTTTCAATAATGAACTGGAAAAGCAACATATCAGCATGCATCCATATATCCATCACGTTACAGTTAAAGGTCAACATGACTGCATATAAGATAACTAATGGGGAGCAAGCTCACGTAATTCATATTTGTAGTGGAATAGTGGAAGATTATTTACTTAAGCTTGAAGTACTGCAAGTCCAAGTGGCGCCCATCGAA
The DNA here is from genome assembly GCA_026777985.1 of Mormyrops attenuatus. NCBI lineage: Eukaryota > Metazoa > Chordata > Actinopteri > Osteoglossiformes > Mormyridae > Mormyrops > Mormyrops attenuatus. The sequence goes on along the minus strand of JAODKC010000048.1, from coordinate 6,782,060 downwards.
GAGCTTCATCGGTGGTACACCTCCCCGCCCCCCCACCGTAATAATAATTATTATTATTCTTGTTGTTGGTGGTGGTGGTGTTGCTATTCATTTAAATAACGGGCGTTTGAACTCAAACTGCAGTATTATTTCTTTGATAATGTTCATTTTGACTATTAATTTTGCTACCCTGATGGGACAATAGTATGAGCAAAGATTTTTTTAAATTGAATTAAATTTCCACATTGAATATTTAAGACTATAAAACTACTTTTTGTATAAGATGATGTCCTCGGTGGCCGCCTATGTCATATAGGATTATAGGATTGACCGGCTCTACCTACTAATAGGGGTTTTTGGAGTGTCAAATGAAAAATAAGAGAATGTGTGTGTGTGTGTGTGTGTGTGTGTGCATACTAGCAGTGCTGTGCAAGTCTTAGCCAGTTGACGAAAATGGTGTTTAAGTGCTCTTTCTGTTGGTGTAAAAAGTTTTTATGTCTCTCAAAGCATGTCAGCTGAACATTTTCAAAACATCTCCTAAAGCCACTCCAGTATTTGCAGCAACCATCCAATACATTTACGTGTTCACTCAGTTTCCATCCGCATCCCTTCACATGCACATCATCGTGGTTCGAGTCATTTCACTATTGCTTAATCTTGTTAGCAGCTATGAAAATAGGCAATTTCAGCGTTCAGCATTTTGAGTTGATGTCAACCCCTTAGTTTTCTACGTTTCTTAATGGATAAACTTTAATTAAAATTTGATTGCATGTACACTTCATGCTCACCTACAGTCACCTGTCCCCTTAGCGTCCATATGAGACAGCTTCAAGTAACTACAACGCTGATTAGCCGTTGGTCCTCCCGTGCGAACCGCCACGTTTCCGTTGTCCTCGCCGTAAATCCCCCACTTTTAAATTTCTTTTCTTTTGCTCCTTATCCACACAAAGGCTCGAGACAGCAGCCCTGTGACACCGCGTCCGAAAGCCAGTAGGGATGCATCGTGCAGGTTTTTCCTCCCCGAGGGGTACGCTGCCATCTTTCAAGAACAGATTCTGGACCCTTAACACGGACGCCATTTTTCTGAGTGAAACCTGCCAGCCAAGGCTATCACAGCTTCCGCTCGGACTGCACAGCCAGCATCCTCACGGCCTTCAGCAGCCTCAGGCGGCTGTCAGGGCAGCCGGAAAAGACAGTTTGCACAAAACTGAGCTTTAGAGCACAGCACAGGGCCGAACGTCATATGCTTCACTTCCCCCCAAAAAAACCTACTCCCAGCAAACAGTTTTTTTCTTTTCTTTTTTTTTATAACACCACTATGACTATAGCTTCTTAAACATGCTAACAGCCTAGAATACTCTTGACGAAACGGCAGTCCAGCCTGCAGGATTAGCGTTGGCTTTTTCCTTCTAGCGGATCCCTGGTCCCAGTGAATAAATTCCAGGTTGTTTTGCTGGTTGTTTACAGCATGGAGAAGTGATTTCACAGCTCCACATGGATACACCAATGACAAACGTGCACAGAACCACAAATATGCAGCTCTAAGCTGTGCAGAACCATTCTGATACCTTCTTACTGTATATGGTTCATGAAAGACAACTTGACCATGTGAAGTGTTACTCTCTCACTTTTCTCTGTTGTTGCTTTTTTCTTTTGTTTTTGACTCAGTCCTGGGCCCTTTTCCTGCTTCTTGCTCTTTGAGACTCAAAAAAATTCATGTGGTGAACCAAAATGCCCATCTGCCTTAGCACAAGAGTCCTTACTCTCAGATAATATTGCCACCAGGTCTATTATACCTCAGGCTAAAACAACTAAGTTTTTAATACAGTCTAATTATAGATTTCCCTGGGATACAAGCAAACCATAAAATTCCGCTAAAAGTTGTTATGGGTTACGAGAATAATAAAGGGTCCATGACCACTTTACAATTTCTCTCCTACAGAAATGGAGAATAGTCATTACAAAGTTGTGAGGTCTATTCTAACAAAGCCCAGTCTGTATTGAACACTCACAGCCGTAACACCCAAAACACCCAATTATAAAAACCCGCTGCTTGAACTTATTGATTTTTCTACCATTCCCAGCCATTGATGCTCCAACTGGAATATGATTTTCAGGGGAAAATAGTACACCTTCAGAGTGAATGTGGTTTTTAAAAAAATGCAACATCACTGATCAAAACACGGAGGCATCAAGTGGGCAAAAACCAACACAAGTGATATTTTTGATGACCTCATCCATAATGTGTACCACAAGTATCAAAGGTAAATACTAACAGATTATTTCACAGCGGCTCACTGAATCACTCATTTTCATTCAAAAATGGCAAAATGACTGGCTTTCTACACATTTTAATGGCCTATTGTCATAAAAGTGTCAGATAGAACGAAAGTAATAAAATACACACATATATGAGAACCCTTACATTGTTGAAATCCACAGTTTAAGTATCATTAAAATCGGAACTTTGGTGGAGTTTGACTGAAGTGTATATGAATTGTTCTAAAATGAGATTTTGGTGCTATGGCTACAGACAGTCTACGAAAAGCAAATGTGACTTTAAAAAAGGTTGCTGTGCGTTTTCATACATTAATTTGTCAAATATCTTTAGATTTTTAAAATCCAATACTTTGACTTGCACAATGTATGGATATACAAACCGTTTTGAAAAGAACTAGTTTAAAAGAAGAATTTGTTCATGAATCGGACATCATTACTATATTGATGATCTTCATGGGACATACATCAGATTAGACTGATCTGTAATGATTGACGGTCATTAAAAAATTTACTCACCTGATCCACGGAAAGTTCCAGAGAGGCGTATCCGGGGAAAAAAGGAAACAAGAGCATTAGCATATTACAAAAACACTCAAAATACTATACTATAATACACACTGAACAGGATTATATCCTCTAAACAAACAGAAAAAGCAGCAGCATTAATTTAACACTCGTCTTAAACACAAGAGATCGTCTGAAATATGGAAATTGTGGAAAAGTCTGCTAAGTAATAAAATACACAAGCTCATTGTATAACAGGCATATGAAGTTTTTCATATGCCTGTTATACAAAAAGAGGGTTTCTCATTTTAGTAAAATGTACAACACGTATTAAAAATGGCAGGTTAAATGGAGCATACTTCCATTTGATCACAGATATTTCAGTTTATTATGTTTATAAATAGACTGGGGGTATTAGGATTCCCAGCAGGGGCACACACCCCATGATCCTGAGCTGTACACCACACCCTCCATAGGATCCTGAAGAGAGCAGGGAGGGGTGGGTCACAGATGGAAACAACTTGGCTCAGGATAATATAGAGGAAACCCAGGCCCTGTTTACGTCAGAACGGAACCGACCCAGAACACTGTGCATACTGTACCCTGGCAGGAGGTCTCCATGATTCACCTTCCACTAAGTATTCTGATGTTTCAATCAACTATTTCAAGATGTTCCATAGTGAAGTGTAAATCGTTGAATTTGACTCAAAGGTATCACACAGCTGGATATCAGTCCCACCCAGGAACAGACAGGAAGTTACCTTCATTCCATCATGCATCCTTCTCAGTCCCAGCTAGCCGAATTCTTGAATCACTACCTACCACAGACAATGGCTAGCAGAACTCTATTGATGCTTTACCCCTAAGCTCTGTAAATACCACAGCCAATAAGAGTGCATTGTCGAGGAGGGAACCTGGGAAATTATGTTGCGATCTGATTGCGACAGCTGCTGCAGGTCACTGGCACACATTGAATAGTGGCCCATTGCTAATAGTAATGACCACATTCTGTGCGAGGACATAAAGTCTGCTCACATTGTGCCTACAAGGTGAATTTAATCCAGGCAGAACCCAACCCGATGCCGACGTGAAGCCATCGTATGAACACAGTGGGTTGTAAGCAAATCCTGCTGCCAACTTCTTCCCATTATTTATTTCCTCTTGTTTCCAGTTAATTGTTTAAGGATACTGGACAGAACTGGCCAGAATGAAAAGAAGAGAATTGCTGTACTAGGTTAAACGATGAGATAGATACAGTGCCCTCCATAATGTTTGGGACAAAGACACATTTTCCTGGATTTACCTCTCTGCTCCAGTTTCAAATTTGAAATCAAACAATTCAGACATGATTTAAGTACACATTCCCGACTTTAATATCAAGTTATTTGCATACATGGGGCGGCGCAGTGATGCAGTGGTTAGCACTGTCGCCTCACACCTCTGAGACCTGGGTTTGAGTCTCCACCAGGCTTCTGTGTGTGGAGTTTGCATGTTCTCCCCGTGTTGTCGTGGTGTTTCCTCTAGGTACTCCAGTCTCCCCCCATAGTACAAAAACATGCTGAGGCTAATTGCCCGTAGGCGTGCATGTGTGTGTGACTGGTGTGTGAGTGTGCCCTGTGATGGGTTGGCACCCTATCCTGGGTTGTTCCCTGTCTTGCGGCCATAGCCTCTGGAATTGGCTCAAGAGCCCCCCGGGACCCTGAATAGGACAAGAGCCCCTCATTTCAGGGGACTGTAATGTTTGGGTCATTTGGCTTCACAGCTGTTTGCGATAAGCAAATGATAAATATAAACAGGCATATAAATGATAAAGATGCCTAGGCTTACGTCTACCATTTGGAGTCTAGTTGCCATTGTTCAACATGAGGAGAGCTGCACAAATGAAAGTGAAAGAAGCTACTATGAGGCTGAAAAACAAGAATAAAACTGTGCACTTTAATCACATCCAAATCGTTTGATTTGAAATTGCAAACTGTAGAGCAGAGGGATAAATCAAGGAAAAATGTGTATTTGTCCCAAACATTATGGAGGGCACTGTGTAGGTGACAAGGCTATGAATGTGTACACACAGAATCTTGCCCTGTCTAAAGCAAATGGAGACAAACGTAATTTGAAGCCCTTCAAAACCAGCATCTCCTCTGCTGGAACTCTGCACCTGGCAATTCCAAATGTTCTTCAGAAGAAGCACCTGCTATTTAGGGATGGGCCGATCCACATTTTCTCAGTTCTGATCTAATTCCGATACAGATTCCGATACAAGAGTTCTTTTTACTTTGTTATACTTTATATATTAATTTTTTAAGCTAGTAAATACAGATGGCATTTGCAGTTCAATATGAATATCTTCAAAGCAAGTATACACAAGTGGCGAATGCTTAAAATTGTAACACAATTTTTCTCCCATTGGTGCCAGCTCAGTTGCACTTTATTGCAATGGCAGCCCCTCTTGTAAGACAAGCTGCAGCGAGTTTGCAAAACAGTGCAAGTTAGCGACTCCCAAATCATCCATTGCATTTTTTGTCTCGCAGTTATGTGCGCTTTCTTAAGTGGGATCGTCCACTTAACGCTATTCCCACCTCTCAAAACTTTATTTTACAAAGATTGCAAATTGTTGTGCTACTGGTTTCTGTTAAAAACGTAAAAAACTCCCAGATCATCACATCTTATCTTACACTCCTCATACTGCGAAGGGTATGCGCATGATGTCACAGCAGGCGGAAGTCACTGCACTCACTCCCACTGAGTAGCAAAAAAGACTGAGGGGCAGCGTTAGTGTTCGACTTGAATCAGCCAATAATAAAACAATGGTTCTCAGCTCTAATTCTGGCGACCCATTGTTATTAGCAAATTGAGAGGAAATCTCAAAAACCCGCACACACATCTGCCCTCCATGGAACAGGTTCCCCACCACTGTCCTGAACGCTCCTGATACACACTAAGGCTGTTGAGGCATAGCTTAGCTGACATCCATGCTAATGGGGAGTTGGGGGGTGCGGCAAGCTCCCGTCATCGACTGCTTTTCGCCAGTTACGAGTACATTTGTCAACGGGCATACTTGAGGGGGAAAAAAGCAAATGGAAGACAAAAGAAGTACTCCAAGTGAAGCATGTGACCAGCAGGGCTCCCCGAGACCATCCTGCTCTACAGCCGACAACCACCTGCTCTTTCACGCAGGTGGTCGGATGCTATTCTCTCCTACATGCCTCCCTCCTCTCAGAATATGACAGATGAAAGAAAACTACTGCTCTGACAGTTCCTGAAGGCTTGGCTGCTGCAGGATTTAACTGTTGATAAACAACGTCGGGCCAGCTAACCAATCAGCCGTGACCCGGATGCCTTTTTTTTTTTTTTAAAGCTAATCTTGAAAGCTTCTAAGATGTTCATATCCCCATGTGTTTGCAAGGAAGTAAAATGCCAGCTAATGCCAGACAGGACCCATTCTTGAGCACAATGCCCATGCCACAGTGCCAGAGCACAATGCCCATGCCACACGGCACATCCTAATGCTAATGAAATGGTCCTTATAATTACTACAGATAAAAACATGATAATACATACACCGTTTTACTATTTGACAAGCAACAGGAAATTAAACATGCAAACATGCATCTAGAAGGCAATAAATTTAATAACCGTAATGGTTTCCTACAACAGTAATGCCAATACAAATAATAATAAAAGTACCAAAGTCAATTAAGATGTTTTATCTTGGTGCCTGTTTTACATCTGATTCGTCTCTGGAGAGAACTGACAGTTACACTCCACATTAGCCAATGCTATTATGGGCTGGCAGGCCCAGTAATCACAAATGTTCCAGATTTTCCAGGAGGAACTGGCTACAGGCTACAGGAGTGGAAGGTATATCATGCAAGAGACCTGGGATATTGCCATCCGGTGCATTGCTAAGTTAATTAACCAATTTACAGGCAAAATGAAGCACTATCCCTTGGCAAGCATCATTCACTTTATTTTAAAGTTAAATTGCTTTTTATTAATGTTATGAAAAGTTTTAGGCAGAAAAAATGCAAGTAACTGACAAATACCCCCATCAGTGGGCATGCAGTTTTACAACATATGCGAAAATGCAAGATTGATCCAAGAAATCATGAGACAGAGATTAGCTTAGACTTAAGCATTATGAGACATACAGTACATCAGCTTAGGCTTCTTAAGCGTTATGCAACATACATTAACTAAGGCTTACACTTCTTAACTAATACAGTAAATAGGCTTAATATCTGTGAGACAAATATTACCATAAGCTTAAGCATTTTAAAACACACATTAGCTTAGGCTACAGGTTAAATTCACTCTGCTAACAAATGAACATAATGTATATGTATTACAGTCCATAAAGTGAAGCCTTGTAGATGCAAAACTAGACTTAAGAAATCCTCAAAAATGCCTGAAATAACATATCCCATACCTCCACAGGTCTGCTCTCAAAGTCCCCTGGCTAAGGTTCACATCAAGTGTCATCCATCGCCCCCCTAGGCCAATCTTCCGCTATCTTGGCATTACTTTTGAACTTTTGCACACTAGAGATGTCACGATTACTCGATTAAACTCAAATTACTCGATTTTTTAATCTGAGCTATTAAGATGATGAGGTCAAAATACAGAGCGAAAGTCTCATAGTTGTGTGGAAACACGTCACACATTAGAAGTTGTCTGTGATTACTAAGAATGAGAAGTTAAATATCACAACAGAATGACTGCAATGCAACTGCAGTAGCCCCCCAATATCCGCAAGTTAGAAGTTCCAAGATCTACCGTGGACAATAACGAAGCATCCAGACCCTATATATATGCGCTTCTGAAACAATCCGTACCACCAGCACAATCTGTACATGGCATGTCTGCACATCCGTTACACTTTACGATCGTGCCGGATTTGTACCACTTTGTTTCACAACATTTTCACGACCCGACCTGATCCTGTTAATATTTCTTTTAACTACATCAGGTTTATTTTACGGGCTGCTTGTGAGCGGCCTCCACCAGCCCAGAATTTAATATTCAGCCAGACATTCCGATTTTGGATTCTTTGTGTTCTCTGTCTGTATAATAAAAGTTCTGCACAGCACCTGCACTTGTGTCTGAATGCGTGTGTATGGGTCTCGTTACGGTGGGTTGCCATTATTACACTGCAACAAAGTAAGTATATTATGTCAGTAGGACAAGGAACTAGAGAAATGTATGTTAATTTCTCCATTTTTAATGATCCCACAGATCATGAACGAGTGCGCATAACTGGTACGCAGGTACGCATTCGCCGCGGTGATACGTGCTGCAATTTCTTGTTGCAGCACAAATGCGCATTTTATTACCGTAAATTTTAACCTTTACGGGCTAATTTTTACGTCTTTCGCGTACAAAGGCTAAAAGGACAAGTGATTTCTTGTCACGAGAGCACGAATGCACATAAATAATACGGCGAATGCATGCTTGCATACAGCTTATTTTCGCCCCTGGATATAAATATGGGTGAAACATATGCAAAATACACCAAACTTCATATTTTAGTTTAGAATGAACCAAAGCTATATGTATGACAAAATGCCATGTCGCTGGATAGCAGCAGTTTCAACTGATGGAAATACAAACTAACATTTCAGATATGGGATCTTTAGGTAATAAGTGTTGATCCAAAAACCTGGAAGTAGATGACCGGAGTGAGCATAAAATGATAAGCAAAGAAAATGGATTGTTTTTAAAGTCAATGGAATAATTAACAATTAAGAGGGGTTTGTATCATGTTTCACGAAGCCAGACTTCTTGCATACTGTAGCCGGATAACTTGTCAGATTTAAGGTATCCCAATTTAAATTAATTTTTATCTTCGTTCGCTTTTATTTACCCCGGACTACCTTGATTCCAGTAGGTTATCGGGCTTAGTTTGCTGTAAATGTAGACAATATGTGCGCTGTAAGATGGCAGGATGAACAGCTCGGGCGGTGCAGACGGGCAAAGTAAATTTCGGTAAGTGCTAGGGATCAGGTATTGACAACATCAACTGTTTACCTGTTGCTGTCCTTGCAACAAAGTCTCCTTGTTCTTCGTTGCACTCGCGATTCCTCGGTTCGCCCAGAGCTACAGTCCCAGATAGCACACATATGATATATGAAATGACATCGATTCCATATCAGACAAAAAAGTTGGAGCAACGTTGATCTTCAATGTTTCACTTTATATCAACATGGAATCAAGGTTTTGCCACCATCAATTTTTCAACATTGATAATTTAACACTGACCATAATTTAACGCATTTAACTACTGTATAATTCAACGTTGAAACAATAGCACGGTGCTTTCTGGGGTGTGTTCCGCTATTCAATATTCAGTTTTTCCATAAGGTGCATATGTATTATTAAACCTTGATTTGGCTAACTATAGGCTGATAGTGTTATAAAATGAACAGAAAAGGACAATTAAATAGTTAATCGCAATAATTTTCATTTTAAAAATTAATGATCGTGACAGCCCTAAATCCAGCAATAATAAAGTACATTATATTAATTTACACTGCACAACAATTTTTTGAAAAGTTTTGCTTCCTGAAAAGTTTTTGCTGATTGTGACAGGTACCTTGTGGGTATGCACAAATATAGTTTTGGTTTTGCTGCATCACGTAGGAACTCTGAGAAATAGACAGTTAACTGTTTAACGCCAATAACGTATTTAATAACGTTTATGATTCTCATACGCTAATAAGTTCAACATAATTAGAATTGCTTTGTTCTTGATTTTCGTTTATATTCAATATCAGGTGCATCACCATGCAGTGTCCAACAGTAATCAGCAGAAATTTTCATACCTGATGACAGCAAACAATTCCTACAGTCTCAAACCCAGCAATTCAGCTTTTGTTCTGGACAGACCCAAATCTCTGACAAGATCATTTAATTCTGACTGTGTTATGAGATGTGGATCACCTGATGAAGGAGGAGGAGGTAAGGAGCACACTCACCACATGACAAACCACTTCAGGGATGAGAACCCAAGTGCAGCCATGGGGCAGGTGATACCTCAGCACCACACTAGTCCAAATGGACCAGTGGGAGGTTTTTCCAGAGACTGGAGTGCCAATCCTGCCACCAACCCCTAAGTTATTCCCTGTAAGTTGGTGCCCCTCCTTGCAGGGCCTTGTACATTAACATCATACCCAGGGTGAAACAATTGCAGGTTAAGGGCCTTGCTCAAGGGTCCAACAGAGTAGAATCAGTCAGGGCATTCACAGGATTTGAACCCACAACCTTCTGATTACAGGTACAGAACCCTAGCCTCAGAGCCAACACTCCGATGAGCATGGGTCAAAATTTGGATCATTGTCACTGCCAGTTCCCTGCATTGCAGTTTCTTCGTCTGGTTCGTCTAAGGTCCATTCCTCTGGTGGTTTCGGAATTGGAAGTCTGTTGTCATGTTGCACGGGTCTCATTGCTGAAGGCACATTAGGGTATTCAATAGACTTTGGCAGAGAAACCAGACACATTAGTCAAACAGAAGTAACAGTACATTACCCGGTCTTTCTGTTTTCACCATATCATCGGGACAGCAAACAACATTGTCTTTCGAGTGCCTCTGAGCCAGGCTCTCAGACAAACTGCACATGTCGCACAACAAATGTGAGGCGCCCATTCCTTGTCTTGATCATTAATTTTACAGCCGAAGTACAGATGATATACTTTCTTCACAGACCAGTCATTGAGTGTCTCTGAGGCGCAAGCGCATATTCACCACAAATATAGCAGAATGTATCGCGGCTGTTACAACATTGACAAGACATATCGACCGGCACCAATTGTCCTGAAAATGTCTATAGCATTTAGCTTACTTGTTACATTGCTACTGAGGCATTGCAATGTTCTGAAACAATATATACATACTATCAGGTCTATATTAACTCATTGAGCACTTTTATAGCCTGCTGAGGCAGTGTCAAGCTGGCTCCGGCCTACCCAGGCATACCTGGGCTGCAAACTTCCACAGAACAGTTTCCAACCAGGCCTGATTCCAGGCCTGGACATTCCCAGACTGTACAAAACATTGTTGATAGGTCTCTTGCAGAAGCAAAAAAGGACCCACCAGTGTTCAAGAAGCAAACACTTTATTGTGCAGTGTTATTATACAGTACTGTACAGTAACATACTCTCTCGAATGAGAGGGATGATGACATTTTAGCCTAATTCTCAAGAGACAATAGAGCAGTGAAAAAGCATTATTTCTTATACCCCGCAAAGGACAAAGGAACAATGAAAATACATACTGTTCCACATTTTGCAATTTCTTTTCAGACCGCGGTAAACCGCGCATAACTGAAACCGCGGACTCTGTGGGTTACTGTACATCTTAAAAGAAGACATTCAGGTTAATCATACTCACTCAAAATTTGAGGTTAACCATATGCCATTTAGCCTCTAGGAACAAGCTAGCCTGTTTTTATCAACACTTTCACAATTTATTTGCTTGATTTACTTTCTACGATGCATCTCAATAGAATCGCTGCTAAAGCAAAGGATAGCCCATTGTTTAACTGCATCAAGTTACATAAAAACCATTTGTAAGGAACCATGTAAGAACCACTGTACATAATAACCATATACACTCACCTAAAGGATTATTAGGAACACCATACTAATACGGTGTTTGACCCCCTTTCGCCTTCAGAAC
>JAODKC010000048.1:6756448-6770526 GCA_026777985.1 Mormyrops attenuatus | reverse complement strand
GTGATTGGTTGCTTAGATAATTGCATTAATGAGAAATTGAACAGGTGTTCCTAATAATCCTTTAGGTGAGTGTAAGTTCACATTGTGATATTTGAAGTTTTTGTGATATTTAGAGGTTGAAAATTAACTACAGCCAAATAGGACCTGTCTACCTAATAGAGTCTGTCGAATAAGTTGGTGGTGCCAACAGACACAAATCAGTGTCACAAATCATTTGCTTTTGCTCAATATCATCTTTATGGAATCCAACATATTTCCATACAGTGGAAGATGCATGTTTTTTCTTAACCAATTTTTTGGTGTTTTTCCTTCCTCATGCCACACTATCCATAAGCCAAACAGCATGGATGAGAATAATTAACAGTGGCTCAAATAGTGCATGCAGAGCTCTAGCAAAGGCAGTGGTGGTAAACTTTAGATTTTTTCCTTAACATATACTAGGTGTTATTGAAAGGGAACCATCATAAAATTGCAAAGCTTGCTAAGTTTAGATTTCCTTTGACATTAAAAATGTTTTAGTGCGACTGGTCTCAACCCAGCTGACTACCACCGTCCTTGTGATGTGATAATTGCATGTGCTTAATATACAATGTTGATATTAATATCATGCAAGCCTAGTTAATGAGGGCGGCACTGTGGGCATTGTGGTTGTGGCACACATCAGCTTTGTGTGTGGGTGGTTTACATGTTCACCCTGTCTATGCATGGGTTTATGCAACCTCTGTTATGCCAAATTTCATGGAAGAAATTTGGCATGACAGATCCTCCAGTTTCCTCCCGCTGACCAAAACAACTGCAACTTAAGTGAATTGGGTGAGCCTATTTCAATGCATGTGTGATTGAGTGAGTGTGCACCCTGCAATTGGCTAGCCCCAGTCCAGGGTTTGTTCCTGCCTCCTGCCAATTGCAATAAATATGAATTATTTTATATAATATATTACATTATATTATATTTAAACGTTAACTTGATTATTAATGTAATCAGTAGTGACAGCCCTAGTTCACGTCTTTAGGGTATACAGAAGGCATACACACCTGTGCTAGCAGCTTCCTGTCTCCGTAAGGTCCCACCAGAGAGGTGAAAGTACTTAGAGAAATCCATGCAGCTCTGAGCAGGCAACGGTCGCATTAAAACCAAGATTCATTTAGCTAGCTGACCAATCAGTCAGCGTGACAATATGACAAGAGAGCCTAATTTCAGCACGAGCAGCAGCCCCACTATCCTCCACAGCTCTGCTCGCTTCTGCACTGAGAAATTTAATTTGGTATTACCCTCCACGGTGGGCCAGTTGTTCCCTACTTTCTCCATTTATAATACACAAAAAAGACCAAAGTCCTGCTAACTAACCCTTGTCCTTTGAAAAAAAGAGGAATGTTTTACGCCTGTGTATTTTTAACAAGGTAAATTTTCACTGGCTGCATTATAATGACATATTCTACATTTCCATATGAATTTAAACCAAATTAATCTCCAGTTTAAGAACTAACAAACCTAAAGCTTTGATGTTCATTAGGTCTAATATCTGCTGTCGCCTATTATTGTCCTAATGATCCTCATTATCAGCCGAATTAAATTTCCTGTATAACATTGAGCATTTCCTGTGTCACGCTGTCTCCTCTATGCAATTCCTTTTTATAGACAGAAGAGTATACCAGGTCTCCCGTGGTACTGCTTCCTGCATTTTAATGGAGAGGCTTCAACTGTATGTAAACCACAGGCTTTGTTTTCCATACTTTAAAACCTCAAATAATGCTGTGAAGCTACAGGATAAATTTCACAATGTGACAAAAATGGGCAATTATAAATAACCATGATCCTTGTTTGTCCCTTGACAAATAAAAGAATGTGAAAATAGCTGAACTCATAAGATTGGACAGAACGTTAAGATCAGTTGGAGTCCAGGATCTCTGGCTTTGTGAAGAACCACGACACAATCAATAGTTATTCAAATTAAGCAATAATATCTTGTTCTTTTCAATCTGGTCTCAGAATCACCAAGATGGTTCCATAAATTACTGTTGTTTTTCATTGTAAAACACTGAGGCCCAGAGGATCCCTTCCCAGGTATTCTCCAGGGCCGACACAAGAAACCAAAACCAGAATTTGCAATGCATAGAACTGAAGGGATATCTATGATGGCATATTATTTGCATTTGTCCTTTGATATGTTAACATACAGACATGGACAAATTTGTTGGTACCCTTACAGTTCATTGAAACAATGCTTCATTTCTCCTGAAAAGTGATTCAATTAAAAGCAACTAAGCATGCCTTTAGTATGCGACAGAGCCCCCCTATTCAAATCTGGCCCTCAATTCCAAATCCAGGCCGTGTTTTCAGTTCTCCCAGTAGTTAGTTTAACAATTACGGATTCTGATTGGCCAGAGGGGCTTCACACCTGGCTCACAGCTAAAGGAAGGCTGGAAAATCAGCAGTGCTTGGCCCTTGAGGACCGTGAGTTGAATAGCCCTGCGATAGAGGAAACTAATAAAATTAAAAATGATTTGTTGTTTATTTTACAAAGATATGCTAACATAGTATGGACAGATTTGTTGGTACCCCTAAAGAGTCTATTTTTCCTTGCATTATAGTCATGTTTCAAACTAGGTGTTTAACTTTAATTAGTATCACAGGTGTCTTCGAGCTTTTCATCAGCCATTCAGCCTATTTAAAGGGAAAGAACATGCTACTGAGTTGTTTGGTATCATGGTGTGCACCACACTGAACATGGACCAGAGAAAGCAAAGTAGAAAGCTGTCTGAGGAGCTCAGAAAGATGATTATAGATAACAATGTTGAAGGTAAAGGCTATAAGACCATCTCCAAGGAGCTTTATGTTCCTGTGACCACAGTTGGCAATATTATTGAAAAGTATAAGGTTCATGGGACTGTACCCAACCTCCCATGATGTGGACACAAGAGGAAATGCAACCCCAGGTTGATCAGAAGGATAGTGCAGATGGTAGAAAGAGAGATAAAGAAACCATCCAAAATCAGTCAAGCTGAGCTCCAAGGTCAAGGCACGTCACTTTCTGATCACACCGTCCATCGCATTTCGAACAATAATGGGCTCCATGGAAGAACAACTATTGACAGAAAAACATAAAAAGGCCAGAGTGGAATTTGCCAAAATGCATGTTGATAAGCCCCAAAGTTTCTGGGAGAATGTCCTTTGGACTGATGAGGCAAAACTGTCATGCCCTGCTCATCCGATCCTCCCGTGTGCCACGCCCCCTCGCCAGCTCGTGTGTTTTCCCCGTGTTACCTGCTGTTTCTCATTGTTGTTAATTAGTCTGACGTATTTAAGTCCGCGTTCGAATATGTTGCCCGAGTCTGGTCATTGACGTTGTGTTGTCGTTTGGTCATGCTTGTTTACCTGTTTAATTAAACCTGAAGTTCAACTGATTCCGTGAGTCTCGCTCCTGTTTCCTCGGTCTGTGTTACCCTCCATCCATTCTGGGCAGTCACATCAGCTCTATGTTTACAGAAGTAAAAATGAAGCTTTAAAAGAAAAGAACACCATACCTACTGTGAAACATGGAGGGGGCTTTTGTTTTGGGGCTGCTTTGCTACATCTGGCACAAGGAGCCTTGCATCTGTGCAGGATACAATGAAGTCTCAAGACTATCTTGAGGCATCCTGCAGTGAAACATACCGCCCAGTGTGAGAAATCTCAGCCTCAGTCTAGGTTATGGGTTCTCCAACAGGATAATGACCCAAAACACACAGCTAAAAGCAGTGGCGGCCCGTCAATAGGGGGCGCTGGGGCGCCGCCCCACCAGTCTCACAGGAAGAGGAAGAAGAAGAAAAAGATAGGAATCACATAAAATATTTTTAGAAAAACATGAAAATTAAAATAAACGATCTATACATTATACAGACTATAATTACTGTGTTTAATCTGCGTTTAAGTGTAGTTTAAACATGTTTTCTCTCTCATTTACCACGTGTGATGTATTTCCTGTTCCTTTGGGGCGCAAAAATCTTTACCATAGACCTACGCTATAACTGGTGCATGCGCACTGGAACCCCCTCCAATACAAAGTAACGGAGAACCTTGGGGTGCAAAATTTTGCGCCCGAAGCGTGCGCAGAAGACCGGAGTCTCAGCTCAGATCAGGACGTTCACCCGGAAACTCTCCACAGTTTACCGTTCGTTGTTTGCAGTTAGCAGTAGAGCAGCTAAGTAGCTCGTGGAGTTTTATCATGGAGAAAACTAATTCAGTTTTGTCCCTAAAAAGTGAACCATTTCACAGAAGAACACCACAAGAAAAACTTCGTCTTAAAGAGCTTGGACCCGACCAGTCGGACATTACAATCAAGCAACAAACGCAGGACAGAGGGAGACATTACACACGGACTTTTTCCAGGTCTTGGTATGAGAAGAAGGCCTGCTAACTGGCTGTGCTAACGCCGGTGCTTTGTTTTGTTTCCCCTGCCTCCTCATTCAGCTGCCTGGTACGGATCAAGCCTGGATTCAGACAGGTATTACAGATTTAAAACATTTTCCCGAAAAGGCAAGAAAGCATGAACAGACACTTGTTAGGGACATGCCTGACTTTAACACAAGAGTAATCGAAAAATTTGCATGTTTGAAGGAGAGACGGGCGAAATTTACATATAAATAATAAATGACTGAAAACACAGACATTGTATTTTTGCTTTAATTTAATCTTTTAAAGTAGGGTGATGCATAAGAATGGTACTTTAGCATACTGTGGTGGTGATATGTGGTTAGAGCACATGTGAAAACTGGCTTGCAAAAGTGCGCCCCACCAAAAAATCATTTCACCAGCCGCCACTGGCTAAAAGCACTCAAGAATGCCGAGTAAATGGCCCTCCATGAGCCCAGATCTTAATCCTATTGAACATATATGGAAAGATCTGAAAATTGCAGTGTAGCCACCACCCTTCAAACCTGAGACAGCTTGAGCAGTTTGCTCAGGAAGAGTTGGCCAAACTGTTGGCAGATACAGACATCTCATTGTGAAGTACAGAGATCGCTTGTTGGCAGTGATTGCTGCAAAAGGTGGTGCCACAAAATATTAAATTAAGGCTACAATCTTTTTTGTCCGTGCCATTTTCAATTTGTTTAATTATATAAAATCTTCAGCTGAATCAGTAATCAAAAGCAAAGTCTGATTTGTGTTAATGGAATGAAATAATAAGGGATGCCATTAAACTTTTGTGAGTTTCAAGTTATTTCAGTGATAGTTGTGTTTTTTTTTTTTTGTTTTTTGAGGAAGGGAACCAACAATTTTTTCCACATCTGTACATTATTGAAGAGCAGGGACAAAATTAAACACAGCAATTCTCTGGGTACGATGCAGCGTCGGAACGTCAATCTTCTTCTTTGGCAAACATTTCACCCCCATCTCCAAATCCCAGATTTATTCAGTAAAACCCCTTCCAGCGTTCCTTCTTCCGGGTTCCTTTTTCTCCTGGGTGTTTTTGCAACCCTAAATCCACTTCCATGGGACTCTGCCCACCCTCATTTGTGACTCTATTTGAAACAGTTCTCCTTTTTCCCCCATGCTGGTTCCACTTCCCTCAAGCACTACAGTTTTGGATCCGGGGAGGCTGATGGAAAACTGGAATAATCAATGCCCCCTGTTCCCAACGTTAAGTGAACCCATTCCAGTCATTCCAGTCTTTCTGCTGGTAACATTTCTCAGTGGCTCCATAATACACCAAAAGCGTTGTTGCAACAGCAAGAAAACATCAATCCAACCAATCAATCACCTAACATAACTCCTTGGAGACTCAGCTGGGAAGCCTGATTCCCACCACCTCCATCACTGTTTATTCCATGTTTCCATGTTTAACAAATCAGATATTGTTTTTGATTCATCTGAATACTTTACATAATAAAACAAAATGAAAATTTCACGGACAAAAATGATGACCCTTAATATTCTGTTGCACCACCTTTAGCAGCAATCACAGCCAATAAGTAAATTCTGTAGTTCGCAATGAGACTTCTGCACCTACAAACAGGTAGTTTGGCCCACTCTTCCTCAGCAAACTGCTCCAGGTATCTCAGCTTTGATGGGTGCCTTCTCCACACTGCACTTCTCAAATCTTTCCATAGATTTTCAATAGGATTAAGATCAGGGCTCATAGAGGGCCATTTAAGAATAGTACAATGTTTTTTTTTTTTTTACTAGCCATTCTTGAGTGCTTTTAGCTGTGTGTTCTAGGTCATTATCCTGTTGAAAGACCCAAGACCTGTGGCTGCTTTCAGACACTGGGCAGTATGTTTTTGCTCCAGGATGCCTTAATAGTCTTGAGACTTCATTGTGCCATGCACAGATTCAAGGCCCCTTGGTCCAGATGCAGCAAAGCAGTCCCAAAACATAACTGAGCCATCTCCATGTTTCGCAGTAGGTATGATGCTCTAAAGCTTAACTTTTCCATCTGTGAACATAGAGCTGATGTGTCTGGCCAAAAAGCTCCAGATTTGTCTTATCAGTCCAAAGGACGTTCTCCCAGAAACTTTGCAGCTTGTTAAAATGCATTTCAGCAAATTCCAATCTGGCATTTTTTCTTTCAGTAGCGGAGTCCTCCTGGGTCTTCTTTCATGGAGCCCATTGTTGTTCAAATGCAATGGATGGTGCAATCAGACAGTGATGTATATTGACCTTGGAGTTCAGCTTGAATGGCTCTGACTGCCTTCCTTGGCTCTTTGTCTACCATCCGCGCTATCCTTCTGATCAACCTGGGGTTGCATTTCCTTTTGCGGCCACGTTCTGGGAGGTTGGCTACAATCCCATGAACCTTATACTTTTTAATAAAATTTGCAACTGTAATTACAGAAGCATGAAGCTGGTTGGAGATGGTCTTATAGCCTTTACCTTTAACATGGTTATCTCCAATTTTCTTTCTGAGCACCTCAGACAGCTCTCTCCCCTTTGCTTTCTCTGATCCATGTTCAGTGTGGTGCACGCAATGATACCAAACTACACAGTGGCAAGTTTTCTCCCATTAAATAGGCTGAATGGCTGATAAAATGATTGATGACAGCTGCGATACTAATTAAGGTTAAACAATTAGATTGAAACATGAGTATAATGCAATGGTCTTTTTTACAGGTACCAACATCTATCAATGCTATTTTAGCATATCTTTGTAAAATAAACAATAAATAATTTTTTTCACAATTTTATTTTCGACTATCATATACTAAAGGCATGTATACATGACACAATTGCTTTTAATTTAATCACTTTTCAGGAGGAATGAAGCATTGTTTCAATAAGCTGCAAGGGTACCAACTTGTCCATGTCTGCATGTTGCTAAGATTTTAGTAACGGAAGTGAAAAATGAACTACAACAGCCGCTTACCTGACTTCATGCCCACAAGGCCTGAGCGGTATTGTTGATCTGTGACCAGTTTTGTCAGACAACCCCCCCCCCCCTTCACTGGGTTTATTATTGCCAGTTCAAGTTATATACAATAATTAAGATTACAAAGATAAGAAACAGCTAAGATGTACAGCGATGTGGCTAAAGAATTCTTTCAATAGGCTTCCTTCAGGAGAAAGCAGGTCCAGCAAAAACTGGTCTCAGATCAGCAACAGTTAGAGTGATATTAGGAAACTGGCCCATTGTAGTTCAATTATTCACTTCCTTTAGCAAAACGTTAGCAACATACTAATTTTTCCTATGTGACACAGAAAAAATTGTCAAAATGCCACCGGTTACAAATGATTTCTCATACAACAAAACAAGAGGGTTTTTTTAATACTTGTTTTAACCACAGACCAATTTTCGGAAATGTCATTCACCTTTCTCAGAGGCTTTTTGCCAAGGGAACCGGACGTCCAAAAATGATAACAAACTGCCTAGAAATTGACGTCAGACTAGCACTCTCTTTTGCCCCCAAGCCAAACTTCTTGATCCACGGGAAACATTGCAAACATGAAGAGTCTTTTAATTGGGAGGGGCAAATGCAGCCTTATTGTGCTTTCAGGTATACTCCATTTAAACCCATTAACCAAACCCCAAAGTTCAGTTAAATGAAACAGCAGTCTCATCCCCTCACCCAGGATGCACATGGTCCTTCATAAAGCAGGGAATCGAATTTTCATGGGATACTGCTCTCCACCACACAAGTAAATTAAAAAAATGCCATGTATTTACACTGTGTTTTTCTTCATGGTTGTCTGTAAATTGTCAATAATTAAATCTCTGAAGGGCGTTAACCCCAGTGCAATTAGAGCTTGGTGAGATTAAAATGAACCTGTGTTCTACAGCAATCAAGATCATGCCTGGTGCTACATAATTAACCTCATCAAGCTACAGGCAATATGCCAAGGGGCAATACTGTGTGCTGTTTAAAACCTTATCCTGAATGCTGACTCGCAGCAAGGAGCAAAAGAACCCCCCCCCCCCCGATACTCCCTAGCAGTGGTAAAGTCAATGGGGTGGTCAGGGTGACCCCTGAAATCAGATGAGTCTCCATCGCCCCATTTTCATTGGCTCTAAGTGATGTTGACTATCAAGCGTGAAAGAAACACTTGCACTATATTGACAAAAGTATTGGGACACATGGCCATTACACCCACAGGAATTTTTAAGACATCCATAAGCATAATTCATAGGCATCAATATAGAATTGGTTCCCCCTTTGCAGCTATAACAGTTGCCACTTCTGGGAAGGCTTTCCACAAGATTTTGGAGTGTGTCTGTGGGAATTTTTCCCCATCCATCCAGAAGAGCATGCATATCAAGACATTTTGGACAACTCTGTACATCCACAACTTTGTGGGAACAGTTTGGGGAAGGGCCTTTTCTGTTTCAGAGTTACTGTGCCCCAGTGCACAAAGCAAGGTCCATAAAGACATGCTTGGGTGAGTTTGGAGTGGAACAACTTGACTGGTCCATATGGAAGCCTGACCTCAACCCCATCAAACACCTTTGTGATGGATTAAAATGGAGATTGTGAGCCAGGCCTTCACATCACATCACATCACATCACATCAGTGCCTGACCTCACTGGATAAATATGGCAAAAATCCCCACAGACACATTTAAAAATCTTGTGACTTTATCATACCAGCCATACACAGTATACAGTGGTAGAAGATGTAGTTCCCCCCAGTACCATGGTACAACATAAGACACATACTGTACACAATTAAAGGGGTATGGTGCAGAGTAAGTATAGGAGTGTAAACACGGGGGTTGGACATGGACCACACATAGTGCTTATGACACGGTAGGAGACCAGACACATTATCCATCCATTTTCTGTAGCCACTTGTCCTATTCAAGGTCATGGTCCCCTATCCCACGGACTATGGCGCAAGGCAGTGAACAACCCACGATGGGGCACCAACCCATTGCAGAAAACTGGAAATCTTATAAAACTGATATAAAATTGCACAGAAGTTATACCTTTTTTAAAAAAAATCTTTATATTAAAAATGGTTTCTCAAATGTTGAAATCTGACTGTGTGAGAAGCTGTTTTGCAAGTCTAGAGCTAATGTGAAACATGATAAAAGTAGAAAAAAACAAATCATGAGTCAGACAGACATCAGCTGTGGTAACATACATAGCCTACTAAGTCTTGGAGTTGTGCCTAATATTTTAAGTATATTTTCCTGCTCCAATTAGAGAAAAACGGTTTTAAATAATAATTAAATTTGGCTCGCCAATCGATATAACGATTTAATGTCATTCCGGCAATCAGCCCCCACCAACCCACTCATCGAGTTTTAACGCCGACTGTTTACGTACCATCCATATATCATTTTAAAAATAGTTTAATTCACGTTTTTCTTTCAGAATTAATATAGAATAATTTAGGCAAACATTTTTTTTTCTTTCTTCGCATATTTAAAATGGCAAAGCATTATGAGAAACAGTGCAAAAAGTGTACAAATTACCTCAGAGAAGTTGTTACCAGCTGTTAGGCTCGCAAATGGACAGATTACCTCAGAAAAGTTACCAGCTGTCAGGTTCACAAATAGACAAATTACCTTAGAAAAGCTGTTACCAGATGTCCGCTTCGCAAATTGACAAATTACCTCAGAGAAGTTGTTAGCGGCTGTCAATTTCGCAAAAGGTGGGCGGCAGAACGTTAGGCTACGAAAACGGATTGCTAGATCGCAGCTAAGATTAAGCAGCTAGGGGGCGCAGTGGGGACAACGGTGCGTGGTTTACTGGAACTGCGCTGGAAATAGCGTGTGCCCGATTTTAAGCAGAGGATATGGGTCGGTTTGTTTGATACACGCTCCGACCGGTCGCCTGTACTACGAAGCAGGGTTACTGGCTTATCGGGGTAACTAGTCGGATTTAAGGTAGTCTGGGCAAAATGTAAGTGAACTAATATTAAGTCCATTTAAACTGTGGTACCTTAAATCCGACAAGTTACCCCGATAAGCCAGTGACCCCGCTACGTAGTACAGGCCACAGGAAACAGTGGTAACCTGTACACCACCACCCTATTCAATCAGAATTAACGGAAGACACTACGCTTTATCAAAATTCATTTTCCCCAACACAAAACACTGTATTCCCCCCCAAAACAGCCAGACTACACTTTTATAAAACAAATTTTTTAAAAAAAATGTCAATTTTAAAATATCATTTTAAATGAACTTCAATACGACTGATCCCTGTTAACATTTCTATTATTGCTCTTTCAGCTGTTCAACAGAAATGATTTTAAGCATGGAGTTATGTCTAATTAATTTTCTTCATATTAGTAGGCATTTTTTTTTATCATTACTGTCTATTATATATTTTTTATTAAATTACACAAGGCCTAAATTACAATAGATTAATATCCACTGAATTCCGTTCTCGGGGATTCTGTTAATTTTACTTATTTTCTTCCTGAATAAAGCGCCACGTATAAGGTCACACTACAGAATGCAGGAGTTAGAAAAAGTTCACATTGAGCTGAACCAGTTTACTTGATGAGGAATCCGGGTACATTCACGGTAGCCTATGGTAGGCACTCAGGCAATTTATAGTGCGTACCTGTCTGTGGGAGGAGTACCGGGGGGAAACCCACGCCGCAATGGGGGAGGAGAGAGTCACGCAGGCTCCATATGCGTCAAGTTGAAGTCGGCTCCAACACTGCCGCTCACAACGGAACAGAAAGTCAAAATGAAATATAAGTGGTACCGTGACGCCATGTGTTGTCCTTATGTTTACATTCAGCTGGGATTTATTGTATTTATTGTAGCTGATGATCTGAAGGGGCAGCATGCGCTTTGAGTCGTTAGAGAGGTGAGCAGGCTTTCTGCAGCGGTTCAGGTGAACGATTCAGGACTTTGCGGTGGCAAACGAGAGACGAGAGTAAGAAAAAATTATATAAAACTACATGATATATGCGCTCGCAGTAACTTCATTTAGGGAGTATATACAGGAGTAAAATTACAATTAAGGTGCAGAAATGGACTCCCAAAGGTGAACATCCCAGAGGTACAAACAGCATTAATGTACCAGTGACAAGCAAAGGTACAAATTATGAACCTTTTTTTCTAGGGGGCACTCTGAATATGAATATGGCACTCTGTGGTTTATTAGTTATCACATGTATCTTAAAGATGGATTATATTCATTTATCGTCATGTTGTTTAACCACTTTAAAGCAAACTAAACTAAAAAACCGTTCAAAAAGTTAGGTGACTTTTATTTGATATGATTAAATAGTACTTGATTTTTCTGTAATAACTTGTAAATGAAACTTAAAATATATGGTATTACAGTTCATCACAGGACACATACTTTGACTGAAGGAAGAAAGGGGAGAAATGCAGACAGACACACGTGACTCCTCACATGCAGAGACTGAGGCGGGAATTTAACCTCCAATCTCGGAGGTGTGACGATACGGTGTTAACCACTGAGTCAGCAGGCCAGCCCGCCTAATACACATGGGGAGGGATTACATCCATGAGAAATGTACAGAGTACAGAGAAAAGGCGGTGTGATATTCACACACTCAGAACTGTCATTTAATTCAGCATAGCCAAATTGCTTTACCCAGATCTCCATCGTGTTTGTTCCCATCTCCAGTTGTGTGAGGGAGCCAGTCGACCTCAGCATGCTACATTTTGTTATGACCTATTTGAACTTCAGTCTGTAAGTAAACAGTAATTACAAGCTCTGGAGGCCTGGGCTGACACTCCCTCCATCTGTTTCTCGCATACTCTATGAGAAGGACATTCTGGAATCCATACACAAGCAGACTGGAACTCCACGACCAATTTTCCTCCGTCTTGCATCAAATGGGAAGCCACGTGAGCCAGGTTCTGCTCCTGTCCTTATGTTCACCCAATCTGGGAGGTACTGCTCCACGTGGCAGGACTCTCCCAGTTCACTTTCCATAAGATTCCACACCTCGTCATTTCTGCTGTGAGACCAAGACATGGCAGCTTCAGGGGCAGCAGGTACCATGGTGATCCTGGGGTAAAGTCTCCTAATTTGAGTCTCTGTCCGGTCCTGCTGCTGTACCCCTGAGTAAGGAACTTAACCTAGACCTTGATGCTAAGACATCCAGCTGTGTAAACTGGTCAATACCAGGCGCACATTCGGATGAAGGCCAGAGCTAAGCATGCAAAGGCACAAGACTCTGCCTCTATCACACAACAGCAAGCTGCGAGACACAGAGCTGCTTTGTGGCAGCTCCACAGGAGATACATGCAGATGGGTTCACCTGCACTAGGAAATACTCATCTTAATGGGTATTTTCATGAGGATTGCAACGACAGCAATACAGTATAGCAGCTGTGAGAGAGAAACATTGCACAATTTCTATAGTAAATTGTTTCATAAAGGAAGTGTGCATTCTTCTCTTGTTTATACAGCTGTATATTATTGTCACGCAGAGTGCTTTTCAGTGGGTGTATCAGCACCTTTCCTGCGCCGTTGTTATCCTTCACATTTTATCATGTTTTTCCAGATCTGGGGCAGTTTACAGCTCTTGCCGAAGCCGGTGACTGCGGTGAATCGACCTGGGATGCGGCGCGTGTCCCTTTGTCAGCAGGGGGCAGCAGGATCAGCGACCCACTGACCCACACTAGATGGTAGAGGTCCCTGCGGCAAATATCTTCAAGCATTGTGACGCATTGCCGGGGGGGTACCCCACAACCATCTCATAAAGTGACCAAGTTATTCCTTTCTCACCTGCACCCCCCCCCCAACAGTCCTGCTATTCCCCAGACAGCCAATCCTGCGTTTATTTCCTTCACTCCTTTATTTCATGCCTCTCTTTGCTCTGCATAGATCTCCCCCCTGTCCAATCCCCATGTCACAAGCTTCTGTTTACACATGGCAATTCTAACTGGGTGGCATTAGACTGAAAAGCAATAGGTAACTAGGTAACGTGTTGTCTCACGTATCGGTGACTGGCCTGACTCCATCATTAACTTCACTACCCATGGTGATGGTGACAGCAGTCAATCTCAGCAGTGCAACAGAGCAACCGGTAACCCCCCTCCCCCCTGAACGCACCCACACACATGGTTGACCTTTTTTCAGTTTCATAATTGACATAGAAAATTCACCATACAGCCCTTATAATAACAATTATCCATCCAACCATCCATTCATCCAGCGCATCCAGCCTGAACTGGGTCATGGACATGATAATAAACCAAAATGTACCAAAGGATAATCACAGGAAATGGAAACTGAGGTCTCAAAGTTATAACAGATTATTAAGAAATGTCATTTAATAAAACTCATACAAAAAGATTGAATGGGCAGATTTACCCCTCCACATACACACACAGGGTGCACCTCTCAGCAATTCACATCACTCTGGATGACAGTTTTACAAATAAATACCCACATCTTACTCAGAATTTATCTGTCAGCGAGCTGCTGAAAGTGAGACGCTTGTCTCCAGGAAGCAGATTAGGCAGCAGTATCATTTCAGCGTGCAGAGCCCATTCTGCCACAAATAAGGCAGCCTCATTAACCCATTCATAATTGCATGCCCATTGGGGGGGGGGGGGGGGGGGATCTTCCTCAAACCCAGAGACACACGGCAATATATATTTTTGAATAAAAAGGTTAAAAAATTTAATTTAATGTGGGAGATCAAAAATTAAGATAGA
>JAODKC010000048.1:6696232-6710610 GCA_026777985.1 Mormyrops attenuatus | reverse complement strand
TGCAGTGCAGCACAATTGCACTGCGTGGATGTTCTGGCACCACATCTCGACGTGTCTGAGATCCTGGATGCCTCTTCTGCTACGCTGCACGAAACTGCTGGCATGGCATCCACAAACATACGGTGAGCGCACGCCAATCCGGCCACCCGCAGAGGCCCGCGTATGGATCCAGTCCAAGGCCCACTCGGAAGCGACCATACTCCAGCAGGTTTTACAGCTTGTGTTTCAGAACTTTGTAAATCAGTAGTGAGTCTAATCGCCATGCCACTACTGATGTGGATTTAACTGGTGACTTTAGCTAATTGCTACATGAGCCCCATCATTTTAAATCGTACAGCCACCTATAGTTACTGCTTCTGTGCATCTTCTCACATGATCATGAAGACACCAGATCTAAAGAAATGTGTGTTAACATCTCTTCAGCTATCCATGGTGAGCACACAGTGCTCAAGAAACAACATTCCATTGCTCCCTGGTTGTCAGGAATGATCACTAAATTACTATTTTTAATATAACGACATTTAATAGCTGCTTGGTAGAATGGAATGAGAACACCACAACTGAGATGTTGTTATTGTAAATATATCTCGACTTCACGAAAGAGTGACCACTCTCAATAGGATTAGACAGGGTATAAACAGAAAGAGTACCTTTTTCCACCAGGAACACTCTATTGAGTTTTGTAGCCTCAAGTTAAATATGTGATCATATTTATATCATATGAAGCAATGGGAATGGAACAAGAAGAAGTAAGATAAAGAGTAATTAAGATCTGTTATACTATACTGTGCATCACAGCAGGGCATAAAATCCACACGATTACATCCCCCCTCCAGTGAGATTTCAGAGGTAGCAAAAAATAACATTTTCAGAGGGGACCTAAAGGGATGCAGAGGCCGACTATGAATAGTTCACAGTCTTCGGTGTCTGTGCTGAGAAACTAGCAGCAAATGTGGTGAAATAAAAATAGTTAACAGTTAACAGAATATGGGTCAGTCTTGTGTATGTTTGTATTGTATTGGATTCCTGCTGTGATTTGACATGTTAGTTTCTAAAAGTGCCTCACTGTTTTCGGAAACTAACTCCCCTGATCGGTAGCTTCTAATCACCTGGAGTGTCTGTCCTTCTTTTCCTAAATGGGCAACATGTCTTTGCAAAGAGGTTAATCAAACAGAACCAAACAATTACACACCCAAGCAAGGTTTTATAGTCCATATTCATGACCACTGGGATTTGAATTTAGATTATTCATTTCCATGTGAATCTAACTGTGACCTTGGACCTTCACAAGGCTTTTTTTGTGCTATATCAAACTATACAGTTTTGCTTCCTCTGTTCCATTGTCCCATGGCTTTCATTCACTATCCATTTACAATATTGTTAGCCTAAACTGTTCCATGTCAGAAAGAGCCTCTGTTGTTTGATTCTTTCTAAAATGCTTTAGGGCTAGAACATTAGGAAGGGTGTCATATAAAGTGAATTGAAGATGACCCTTCTCAAAAAAAGAGACAAATCAACTGACAAGGTGTCAGATTACCATTCATTCCTACATTTTACCGCAATGGTTAGTTATATGTTTCATGTAGCTTCAGTCTCTATAAAAGCGTTTTCCATTCTAAATTCATGGCAAGCCCAATTGATTCTAGCTGATGCTGGCAGCGTAGTCGATCCATTTTCATAGGCCTTTCATCACAAAGCACCTTGGCTCCGTCTGCTGTCGGCTTTCGCCTCATCTTTGGCCCGTTTTGAACAACACTCGTCTGAGCGAGTGGCCTTGGCTTTGGTGCTGTCTGGGTGGCTCTGACAAGCAGATCCCCTGATGTCAAGGGTGTCTGGAAAGCCCTTGAAAGACGATGTGGAAAAAATCCCGATCCTTATCGTATGGAGGGAATTATATTACACAGTTTTCACAGCTCCTTGCCACCATCTTCTTACATATTCTGCTCACCATTTTTTTAGCAGGCATTCAGACCACAAAGCACCTCATATTATTGCAGCTAGCTAAAGTGACTGACACAATACTGTTTGAGAAATTCTGTAAAAAAAACAATGCTAAAAACTATTTATATTTTCAGACCCAAGCAGACGCAATTCCTTAATGGCTGACAACTCTGTAAATATGGCTGCAAATGCATTCATTTTGGTACTTTTATTAGGCTTTTATGGAAGGTGACATTACTCATAAATACAATCTTTAGTTGAATAAAAAGCACCATGTAGCGCCAGGATGACCTACCAAAGTAACAGCATTGTTAGCAAATGTTAGTGCCCACAAAAATGAGCGCCTTTAAAACATGAACGACTGGGCACTTTATGATCAGGGTACTACTGCACTTAATTTAGACAGACGGCTAAAACTCTTAACTTTGGTGGACTGGAATGATTAGCTACCAGGCAGCAAATGTTGACGGGCCCTCCGAAGTGTATAGGCAATCACGGAAAATCAGTTGCCTCGCATGTTAAATAACGCATCCGTTGCAAACAGACTTACATTATAGGGGTCATGAAGCTTATGCTAGCCATGAAAGGGTTTAGCCTGTGAGTCCTTTTATCTATTGTAAAGGCTTAGAGATTACAAACCACAATAGCTAATCACAGTCCTCCTGAGCCTTCAACAATTTTTCCAACAAAAGCTAATTCCATTAACTGAATACAAGTTCCCAAGATCCCTGAGGGTGTCAGACTTTAAAAAGAAGTTCCATACAATATTAGATTTCATCCTCTGCACTTTCCTGTACATCCTCTGCACTTTCCTGTACATCCTCTGTTCTTTCCAGGAAAGGCTCTCTGCAGTAGTTTTTGCTCCACTGAGACTCCTTCGACTTTTGTCATCCGCATCACGTTTAAGTCCTAGAGCCAAAATGGATGCCTTTACAGTCTGTTCACATTTCAGCACTGTTCTGTTCTGATGCAAACACCAGGCTTGGCACTAGGCTGGCTTGATTTGGGGGGGTCAGTCAGAGAATTTGTTTGGGCACCACTGCACACATTTATTTTATACATTTTAAAATATAGAGATTATATGGCCAATCATAAGTAAAATATGAGAAACAGACATTTGTAAGAAACTTCTTGCCATGTACTCTTTCCCCCTGGTATGAAGGCCATCAAAGCGAGAGCCGACGTCAGCTGTGCCTCAACACAACTCACCCTGCATCCCTCTGAAGTTGTTGCAACCAATCTGAGCTATGCCATGAGGGCCTGAAGCGGTAACACAGGAAATGTCCAACCAAACAGAGCAAGCCATGTACCTGTCTAGTCGGGCAAGTGCGAGCCAATCCAAGAAGCCCCCCAACGTGCTACATTTAAGGTAATCTTACAACTGCTGTCATTTACTTCCTTTTCACCACAAGTAGACCACTGTGGGGCTGAAGAGGTGAAGCGGTCCAGTTAGCCATAATTTTAGCACAGACATGGAAAGAGATTTTGAAGGACATGGTGTTCAGAGGACAGGCGGCTACAGAAGTTCAGAAAGATGTGCCTCTCACTGTGTTGTCTTACACGCAAGACTGCCAGCTCTTATCTCTGTTGGTGTCAAGTGCCTTTTTCCTCACTCATCCCCCATGAAAATGTCCACAAAGAAGCGAGTGGGATTATCTCCGGTAGCCTCACACTACTCAGTGGTGCCCAGGATGCCGTGGAGCCCTGCGATTACTCACCTACACCCCTGCAGAACGTAACAGATTCCTCTCTGTTCCGCTGGTGTTACTTCTGACTAGCTGTGCTTGTTTGAACTAAGAATCAAAGACCTTTCAAAGGCTGTTGAATTGACTAAAATACCCAGCTACTGTCTCTTTTGTATGTAGAAATAAAAATGCCAGGATATGCTCTTTCTTCGCCAAAGCATTCCCGCAGGATGATCAACGCACAAACTCAGTCTTTCATTCCTCCATGTTTTTTTTTCCCCAGCGATATTTTCTCTCCAGTTAGACAAGCTCACTGCATATGTTCCCTTTTGATCCCTACAAAACAGAAAAAGGCATTTTATTTTGTTCTCAAGTCTCTGGAAACAAATGCTTTTTTATATCGGCATGGTGTTTGCTTGAGTAACATTTATACGTAAAACACTCAGCTCTGTCATGTTACTGTCACTTCTGATTGGAGACAAACAATGACAAAGAAAGCATCACACTGACTGATAAATAAGTAATAAATAATAGGCAACCAGAAACCATCAGGTAGCTTGTTGTCAGGCTCCTGCCAATTCGCTCACCCAAGGCCATTTGAACCCCTGAGAGTCGGGGTGAGCATTAGACCCCTGAGCAATGATGAAGGGCCAGCTGTTTGGAAGTAGGCCTGGAATTTCCAAGGAGAAAGACAAGACTTACCAACCCAGGTATGTATTTTTTATTCAATTAGCATTTTACAAAACTAACTCAAAAGAGGGTTTAGCGTTATGGTGGAATGGCAAGCTCAGGGTTCAGGATACATTGGGGTGATAAACAAGCCCTTTGCCAGGCCCCCTGACTTTATAAAGAAACACAGCTGTGTGTTGATGAGAGCAATCTCAAAATGAAAGTGTCGCCCTCTGATTTGCTGCCAAACTCCCTGGTGAAATGAAGATGGGCAGAGACTGCAGCAGCCAGAGAATGGTGCTCTGGTACCATTCACTAGGACCTCCATCGTTGTCCAAAGTATCTGCTGTCTTTGCTCCTCAGGCACCCTGCAGGGCACGATGAATATGAGAGACGGGCATGGCTAGAAAGACACTGCCCTGAACGCACACCACAGTCGTATGTCCGGAGCACACAGTGGTGATTCACTTTGGCACATCTGAGCTCAGAACAGCTTTCCATCATTTATTTCACAAAAAAATCAAATGTTCTGCCTTCAGGGGTATGAAGGTCTTCTGCCCTTGTAGGGGATGAATTTTCACACAATGACCACTGAACACAAAATCGGGGAATGAACACAAGCTTAGCATCCACGTCACCTGAAAAAAATATGCTACAGTACCACTAAATTGAGAGCTACTGTACTGTTTTGAAGTCGGCTGTGAAAGATAAGTTGGTGCCCAGAAGCAAACACCCTAGCGAATGAGAGTTCATTATGTTCCCTCCAGTGTTCCCCATTGATTTAATGGTCTGCGAGCCCCATCGTGTATACAGGAGACTGTTAGGAAGAAGCTTCATTATGCTCTTTGCTAATTCATAATGCCTACTATTAGCCGTTAGCAAGCAGAAGGTCCACAATCACAATGCACAAGGAGACAGGTGACAGCAGAAAGTGACATTTATGGACTGGCACATGAGCAGCTCTGGGTACTTGGGTGAGGACAGGCAATTCCCAATTGTAACATCAACTAATAATTAATGTGGTTTTCACTGGGTAAGTGGGCCCCAGTTCAATCCCTTTCAAACTAATCTCAACAAATCTCAAACTCTTTGAATGTATATGTCTTTTCTTAATTATCTGCTACTGATGCTTGATTTACACCTTACTTCATACTAAAAAGACCAATTACATTCACTGTTGGTTGGACAAGTGTCTTGCACCGAAAAGAACAGATGTAACCATAACTGCACTTCAAAGGGAAACAATGTGACCTAAAATTTCACTCTACTATATCTAGTTAATCAACATCCAAGTGCTTCAGCTCCCACACAGACTTTAAAAAGGCCTCTTTCCTGTGCCTTTTTGAAGTTCCCACTGAGTTCATGGAGAGCATAATCAGTGTGCCCGCCAGAAACATTTTCGTTTGGAACTATTTGCCTGGTAATGAAGATCTGCAGTGGACAAGCACAACAAGTTCTGACAAAATGAACAAAATATATTTAGTGCAAAAAGTTTCTTTATACAATATATGGAAAAGGTTTTATCCTATCACAACAGATGGGCTTCCCAGGGACAGGCCTCCCAGAAATCTGGGAAGATGGGCGGTTGTATGGACAGATGGATGAATGCCAGCAGAGCAACTGACTCTCGGTTACATCTATTACAAAACATATGAAAAAACACATGAATGAAGTGCTTTAGTACTGAAATGACAATGTTAAAGCTTCATTTTACCAATCCCGTCTGGCATCCAAATGCTAATACACCCCCCGCTCCCAAAGAGCCTATCTGTAACTAGTGATTAAAGCGAACCAAAAACAATACATATAATGGACTGTGAAATTATCTTAGCTCCTTCTGTTAAACATGAGCAAGAGTGCTCTGATCAAGGCACAATGCTGTCAAAGAAGGAGAACCCAGAAAGACCAGGATGGTGACAGCCAATCATTCCATCCTAGTCTTCTTAAAAACTTCGGTGCCTTTGAGAAAAATAGATTAATTCCACATGACAGCTGCACAAAACTAAATCTCTGAGCAGGTAATTGGAGGCTTTTAAAAGATCAATCAACTCGGCTCCAAAACTTACGTTTCATTCCTGCTAAACACCATCTTTGACTCAACCCAGGCTGTAATAACTGCACAATTTGTGTGTCAACCTCAAAAATGCTTCCAGGGGGCCACAATATTTCATCTTAGCATTTGGTCATTTCTATTAGCATTTGATCTTGATTGACCCACTGTTAAAGTGTCGCTGTTGAACGGGCAAGGTGGCCAAACAGCTGGTGAGTAATGCCATTGGGGGGACTGATCAAAGCAAAGGTGGGGGGGGGTTACATCTCTTCACACCACTCATTAGGTGGCGCTAATTGATGGGAAAACACATTAGCTCATGGCCCATCCTAGTGTAGGTTTCTGAGGGGATCGCCAGGAAAACACCTGAAGGCAGTTTGAAGGACTCAAACCTTCCATTTATTGACTCAAGACAAACTATTTACAGAACATTTTTGGTCGAAACAGAGACATCAATCATCAAGATAGTTCCCTGCCCCTGAACTGCTCTCTACAAGGTCTCTTGACAGAACTGCCTCAAAAAAGCATTCACCAATCCACTTTACCGTGAGTGCTGAAATATTTGACAGTGCAGGGATACCTCAAAATCACGACGTTGACTGAAAAATTACTTCTTAACATTTCTCATTAAGATTAATCTTTCACACAACACTCAATAAGCAAAGTTCACTTAGCCAGTCATTGCCTCTCGACAAGTCCCCTAGTATTAACCTACATACCTGTCTATATGTTTCCTTCCAAAATGTCGATAGAAATTGGAAGTTGTGTCAGCCACTACAGTTATTGATGCTTTATAATATTTGCATTCCATTATCTGCTTCTTTTTACTGGATGTCTTGCACAGAAACTCCTCATGGGCTTAGCAAACATGATGAGGATGTGAGTTGATCCCGTGGATGTGTGCGCAATTTTCAAAAAACTCTGGACTCGGGAAGATTTTCTGAGTGTTTGAGTCACTTCTATCACATCCTGCTTAGCAGAGAGATTCCAGGATAAGCAGATCTTATGTCTGTACCAGCAGCAGTTCAGTCCTGCTGGAGTCTATCTGCACATATTACCAATTCTGGAAGACATCCATTCAGAGATGAAACTTCCACTGTCCTGCTTAAAGTCCCAGAAGCTTGGTTTTACACCAGTTCTTATTTCCGCTTGTCTTGTCTTCCATACAGCACCTTCAATGAGTATGGCCAGCACTGCTAGGCTTTATGTGAAGCAGGGTTGCCAACTGTAAATTTGCGTTTTACTATGAAGACAGTCTGTTTTTACTGACATCATTTATTTATTTATTTGCTTACTTGTTTATGGATAGGGTGAATTTAATACAGGCTGGCCGTAAATTTACAAATGGTTGCCAACCCTGATGTGAAGGCTTTGTCTGCGTTTGGTTAAAAGGGGCCTGATCAGTATAATAGCTTAATATTGATTATTCTCTAATCACTTTAAGTTTAATTAACAATTGTGATTATAACAGGCTAATGAGTACCTTCTGCACATTCACATGCATGAGTGTGAGGAAATGGCAGGAGTTTGGTGTCAATCAAACTGGTGTAATCCGATGGAAATCAATAACTCGACTGCCAGGAAGTGGTTTAACCAGTCAGTGACTGACAGCAAGTGATAATCCCTTCCATTGTGCATCCAGAGCTTCATTTATCCAGTTATTACTCATCACATGTTACAAGCCTTTTGTTTGATCTATCGATTTTGAAAGGAAGTTCCTTCTCAATTACTTCTATGATTATGACCTCAAGTTTATATCTGAAAAGCTGAAGGAGGCCATGGTAGCAATGCTGCCTCAGACCTCCAGGGAGGGGGTTCTAAATCCCGTCTGCGTTCTCACAGTGTGGGGTTTGTATGTTCCCTGCACGTCTGTGAGGTTCCATCAGGTCCACCACATTCCTTATATTTTCTAAATTAGGCTTGGGCAGCATCTGTTTTTTCGCACCCGCCAGGTCTTCTAGACATTTCTTTCCACTTTACAGTATATGTTAGTATTTAAAAAAAAAAAAAAAACGTAAATCATGTAGTCTACTGTAAGCTCTGGAATCAGGGCTCATCAGTGTGAAAGTTGAGCGATAGGGAAATGAGGACATAACTCCTTGTTAAAGAGTTAAAAAGATCACCCCTTGTTTATCCACACCACTGTCACTGGCCGGATCTGCAGCCCCTTGCACACTGGGGGTTCACGTGTGTCGTGCATGCTCCAACAGTTTACGGCGCATTCACGCCGCCATTTGCTTTGGTGGCGTGGCATTACCTTATGCATGCATATTCTTTTTTTTCCTTGTTTTTTTTTTCCTTAAGTGAGGCTCCGCTAACACTGTCCGCTCCATTGAATCAATACAGCATCTCTGTATCACTTTAACAGAAAGACGAGTGTCTGTATTTGCATTTGTACTTAATTTTGAAATAATACCTTTGGGATTTCTAAGTACTGGAGTATACTGAGTAGACAGGTTTTTAGTGAACTGAATTAGTGTCTTTTTAGTGCGCATAGTCAGTGCCACAGTGTTCCCTGTAATTGATTGGCAGTCTGTCCAAGCTCACAATATGGGATAAAAAGTTTTGGATGTTTAGTTGAAGAGGTGGAACCAGCACCTGTCAAGTACCCAAATAGGATGAAGGCCCCTATGATGAGACACCCACTGAGCTACAGGCCTTTGGCCACATCAAACCAAAGGTTCACTGCACAACTGTGGTGCCCATGTATCTGGGACTCTGGGGACAAGGGGATCTCAGTGAAATGGAATATAAGCTTAGCTATGGGCACAGCACAGGTGTAGCTGGGATACCTTTCCTGTCACCTTTAACCAGCATCCCAGAGAGTGAACTGGTAGAAAGATAACAAATACATCAGGCCTGCTGCGATTAGTCGACATAGTCGATGACGTCGACGCTGAAAATTTGTCGACATCAATATTTTAAATTGATTTTTATTATTTGTGTACAATTACCTTGGTGATTTTGAAAACGCTTTAATTCATTGTAACAAATTTTCTCCTTTAATATCTCTATATAATTATGGTAGTAGTATGAATCATCACAGAACAAAAAGGTGGTTTTACACCATGCAAAGTGCCACGGCATTCCACGCGGCACTAGCCATATGCATGAGCACTGGAACAGAAAAAAACACAGGCGCTATTCTAGATTACCAAACCACCCTGTTGTCTATTCGTGTTTATTAAATCACCATTAATACAGGGAGCTTTTCATAGCTGCTAAATACACTCATCATTAAAGTCATGAAGTCTTCTGCCTGCTACATTAGAAACTCCATTGAATACGTGTTCATGAAAATGTTTAGGCTAAAATCTGGGCTTATTCTACGTTGATTGACGGTGCTGGTGTGTGCATTGGACTTGCAGGGACCAGTGTCGTTATCGTAAACTAAAACTGAAACAAAAACGGACGCTAGGTAAAAGAAAATAATTTGTGAACTGAAATAAAAATTAAACTTTAATCGGCAAAAAGTACTGCCACACCACCAACATATTTCACGTTGTTTAACCACAGTATCTTCTCCTTTAAAAGATGTTGTGGCTGCTGATCTGTCCCTTCATCGCAACTTCAGTGCTTATCGCTTGTGTCGCAAGTAGCGTGCTCCGCTAACTTAATTTATTAAGCATGAGGATACGCCAAAATTTATACAGATTACTAACTTTTGGACGTCGCAATTTGCATCTCAGTATTTTTAGGCAAACTACTAACCTGCTTATCTAATTGTGGGTGACGATGAGGTTCGTATACTGTAGTGCCAAAAAGCCGGCATACGTTACCTAAAGCCCTGTAATGGCATACACTTAAACGGTCAAGTTGATTTTCTGGAGGAAAATTAATTGTTTAGATTAATCGACCAACTTTTAGAATGGTCGACAGCTTAATCTATAGAAAAATAGTCATTAGTGGCAGCCCTAATATGCATTTAGAAAAAAAATACATTATTTGGGTGGGTTCATGTGCAAATTGTGTGCCAATGGAAAAAAACAAGAAATTCCCAGTACTGGCCAGGGCTTGCAGGCTCAGGCACCCAGCCCTGCTACTTACAGGGAGGAAGAGATCATTACAGCTCGACAGTCACATGGAATCCCGCCGCTCTGGACCAGAGTGTCGTAAGGAAACAGAGAGATGGGCGTATAACTGAGAAACCCCAGCGTTTGGGGGCTGGGACAAGGGCAGCGTGTTCATATGCTCAGGGCCCCCATACCCTGTACCTGATAAGCCAGTAGAAGATGGATAGAGGGACAGACTAATTTCAGTGTGGGGAGATGGGTGCGTTCTTTAAAAACAGACTGTGTCCTCCGAAGGGCCTGAAGGCAGATGTGCCATTTTAATCAGGCAGAACAGCAGGACAGACAAAAGACTAAATAAAACTGCTGCAGGTCACATAAGGGCAAACTGGTTTTGCAAGCAAAATGAAAGCCATATTGATATGGAGAAGCATTCATTTATTAATTATGCAAAAACTTTTCCTCACTCGTTACTGTAAAAAAACACACACACAACAGGGTTATAACAATATCCTTACTTCTCCTGGCAAGTCACCTTGCAAATTTCATGCTCTAGAAAACATGAACAGCAACCTTACAAGATAAACATACTGCTTTCCTTCTCAGGATATGTTATATTAATATACAATAATAAAAGACCAGTGATTATTATTAGAACACTGGTCATCTGTTGTTTTATCCAAAGCAAATTAAAATTATACTCATTCGCTGCATAATTTACAACCTGATCTGGATGGGTTAAGGTTAGAAATTTTGAGTCTGAGAGTACTAGATCAAAATTAATTAGTATAATTTAATTTTATTCATAAACAGGTGGATTTCTATATTTCTAGTGGGAATTTTATTTCGTGAACCTTGAACAGACAGATAGCCTGCTCTTCTAGGAAAAATTTCACCCCCTTACATCATCGAAATACATTTCTCTTACAGTTTGCACTGAAAGTTAAGAGAAATTATAATGCATTCAGTCTACATGTCGTCTGTGTTTTTTCCATCTCAACTTCAGCCCCTACTGATGTATCATAGGATACATTTAATATTTCCAAACTGCATTACTTTACTGTTACATTCACATTAAAATAGAACTTTCCCACATTTACCTGTTTATAGTTTCCAGTTTCCCCATGAATCTTTAAAAGAATGATGAAAATTCACTCCGAGTCCAGATGCTCACTGTGAATTTCACCGAACACCCATCATTAAAAAAAGGTCTGGATTTTTGAAAAACAAATTAAAAAAATCCATCCATCTCATCCCATCTCATCTCATCCATTTTCTTGTTGTGGGGGATCTGGAGCCTATCCCAGAGACTATGGGCGCAAGGCAGGAAACAACCCAGGATGGGGTGCCAACCCATCACAGGGCACATTCACACACCAGTCACACCAATGGGCAATTTAGTAACTTCAATTAACCTCAACATGTTTTTGAACTGTGGGGGGCGAGAAACTGGAGTACCCAGAGGAAACCCCACAACGACACGTGGAGAGCATGCAAACTCCACACACACACAGCCATAGAGACTCAAACCATGGAGATGTGAGGCAACAGTCCAAACCGCTGCACCACCGTGCCTCCCCCATAAAAAGAAAATGACCTGTAAAATGATTTTATTTGTATAATGGTTGCTTAACCATCAAGCCAGCCCAAAAAGCAGAATAGGGAGAACAGATTAGATAGTGGGTAGGAACTGAAGAAGTGTTCATTCTGACAAAATAAAAAGGGTGTTTCATTCTGAAGAATGGAGGCTGGATTTAAAAAGTTTAAATTAATATATTTTTCTGGGTCCACAAGGACAAATGAGAGCATTTTGAATGGAATAGACTTTTCATCACCGAAAAATAAAAGCCACACAATAGGCCTAAGGTACAAGCTTCTTGGCACCGCAAAATAGAAATATCTCTGTACTGTAACTTTCAGATCTGTTATATCAAAGGCTTCGTTGAGGAATCAAAGATTCTAAATTGTCTATCTAGATGTGGTAAAAACACATCAAGATGTGTGACTCTCACTCCTACATCTCTCTGACAATCATTCCGAATTTTGAAAGCTGCACGAATGACTGATTCACTGCAGTGACATCTCTATGCCTGCATTATATCGCTAGTTGATTTATGGATTCCATACATTCATCCAGTCAGACTCATGGGGACAGGCCCCAGGCTCCCTATCCCAGGCTGGGGGACACCCTGGATGGGATGTCCGTAGCTTACAGGGCTGGGGGACACCCTGGATGGGATGTCAGTCCATAATAAGAGATGTCACACTTGTCTGACTGAACGTAATTGCCCTTTATCCCCCATTGGCACTTATCCAAATGTGGTGTAGTAGACTGCTCTCTTAGCAAGAAAATTATAAACGTAGTCAGAAGTGATTAGAAAAGGAAAACTGCAATTACTTTAGGACAAACAAAGAATAAACTTTTTTCTGGAAAACAATTTATTTTTCAGTCATAATTTAGCGCCAATTATGCCTATTAAATACTTCATTAATTTCATCAATCAGAGGAACTCTTTCACATTCAAACTCAGATTCAACAGGCTGACCTTTTCCTGAAAAAACTGCACACTTGAAGAAAAAATCATTAAGACTGTAAACAATATAATCACCGTATTTTGTTTCATATAAATGTATTGATAGAATTGTCCATTTGTTTGAAAACAACTAACTAGAGTATTAAAAGTAACAAAGCAGCAAGACTTGCAAAAACCCTTTATTTAGAGAGGAGTGTTTGATGAGAAATAAGGGATAATCACGTGGTTAGACCATACTATTAATGCAAAGCAAATTTAGCATAGACAGGAGGTGTGAGATATCAGACTTCTGCACGGTTTCCAAAACCTCGCATACGTTGCTCAGGCGGCACACCAGGTATTGCCAGGAAGCTACACACACATCAGTATTTACACATTTACATTTTGAAAGTGTGCTGAATGGTACATTAGGGTTGTATTTGGACAGTTTTTATTAATACTGCGAAACACTTCAGAGAATATGGTGACAGCGTAAGTGTATCATCTACAGGCCCAATTTGGCACATGTAGCAATACTGGACACTCCCAGCCAAT
Source organism: Mormyrops attenuatus (assembly GCA_026777985.1). Lineage (NCBI taxonomy): Eukaryota > Metazoa > Chordata > Actinopteri > Osteoglossiformes > Mormyridae > Mormyrops > Mormyrops attenuatus. The sequence continues at coordinate 6,697,187 of JAODKC010000048.1, read as the reverse complement.
AATTACCTGGCAGGACATCAAAGAGTGTGTAGCATATTATAGACTAATACTACTGAAAAACAAGGGCCACACAGAAGGACTTTACTTCAGATTCACCATGGTAACATTCATAAATGAAAATGATGCTACATTATTTGTAAACAAACACTGGAAACAATGGCCTGTTACCCTTGATCAGATGCTCAGCCTTTCAAGGAATAGCAACTTTGACCTGCTTGTGCTTGGGTATACTGGTTCTGTCGCTAGGTAGAAAGAGCAGGTGCTTTAGCGGGAACACAAAGAGTTCAAACACGTCCGCCGCAGACGTGGAAAAGGGTCTCGATGGGATCGAGCTGGCGTGGCTAAGATAAACAGCGCTGGCTAAAGATTAATCGTTATCCGCTGGGCGGTTTATCTTATAAAAACATTCGCCGTCAGATTCTGCGACTATATCAAAGGATAAGCAAATGGTTAAGGGTAAACATCATTATTTGCAGTCAGAGGTCTGCTATGCTTGGAGCAGTTGGGCATTTTACATCGATAGCTTGAATCTTCATTACGAAGCATGTAATCCATGGGAAGACGGTGCTGCTAAATTCTCAGGAACAGAGAGTTATATCTTGATTCTTTGTATAAACATTTAATCTGAGTGTTCACTATTTTAGCAGAATGCTTGAACATTCCTCCATCACATGCTATCCGTGATGAAGTCTTGCCGGCTCATCCTCTACAGCACCAACCCGACAGTCATTCCTCACGGTCACCATAATGCCAGTCTGCACTCACTCACAGCCACTATATTTACTGGGTATAAGGGTCAATGCAGTATAGTGCAATCATTTTAACAGAACTTAAGAGTTAATATGACTTATTACAGTTTTTTCCAATCATTTTAACGTGTGCCTCAATACCATGTCCACTTTTTCACAACACTTAACACATGCACCATACAGGGACCATGTGAGCTAAACTATGT